>JAVJIF010015136.1:0-108491 GCA_038442645.1 Agave tequilana
ATTGTGTATCTTGCAGGAACCCACCAGTGATCTTCTAATACGACAGTAAAAGAATGATTGAGTGAATGGTCTTATTTGAAAATTATTCCCATCCAATTTTCAATTTTCAAAAATAATTACAGAGTCATTTTGTCAACATTCTTCTCCAACAATAAAGTGAGGTTCTGGAGGATAATTGATTTGGGCCCAAACAGAGCAGGAACAAATACTGACTCAGGAATGTGACTTAGATCAAGTCGAGATTCAAAGTAGGAGTCAATTGGTTCAAAAATGAGTCCAAACCAAAAAATTGATGTTCAAACGCTTTTTCATCAACGGAATGTGATCGTAAAATATTAGTGACTCCATTTTACGGTGCACTAGTACAGGATTCATGTTGAGTTTGGAATATAGAAAAAACTGGTAAAGATATCACTGTCATTATTGAATCCAAAAGTGAAATAGAATTATCAACTGAGGGATCAGGATCACATTCATACCCAAGTTCATTTCAGGAAAAGGATAACTTGCCAAAATATCAAGATGGTTCTCAAAATTTTAGGCAAGTTCAAATGGATGTAATGAAATTGAATCTTGATTTTTAAACAGAAGGAATGTGAATAGGTGAAATGATTGATTCAAATTCAAGAATTATGAAATTAAAACTGGCTTAAGAATGTTACCTAGTTTAGGTAATACTATAAGAGTCGATATTGATTCAAGGATTGGGCTCAAATCGCTAAATTGAAGCTCAGGCTCACATTCATCTACAAGTTCAATTTCAAGAAATGGATAACTTGTCATAATATCAAGAATTTGATTTTGGTCAAGTTCAGGTTGGTATGATGAAATTGAAACTTGATTTCAAAATTGACAAGGTCCTTTGGTCTTATAGAAATTTGGTGGACATTGGAAGTCAACCATATTTTGAATTAGTCACTCGACTCTTGCACGAATTCTATAGTCTTTTCTAACAATGATTTTTCTTTAGGTGGTTCTGAAAAAGAACTATATGGGATTTGGAAAATTTGTAGATATGATAAGGCTATCATGATTTCAAATTGTTTTTTGGGCCTTTAACATAGCTTCCATACTCTTTGTAGCTCTGATTTTTCTTCAATTAGTGGTTCTGAAAAAGAATATGTGAAGCAAAATATGAGAAAGAGGATGGTAGACAAGGTGATTAATAATTTAACTCGGGGATGTGAATCTCCATAGACTCTGCGAAGAGTAGAAATTATTTTGAAATTTTTGGTCATAGGATTGAGGGCATGGGTCATATTGAGTCGGATAAACCCAATTCGGTCTATATGATTGGTCCATGTTGTACATAACCGGGTTGGAGTTATCCGAGTCAATTGAAGTTGGGGTGAAATATAGATTCATATTAGGACTAAAAAAATTGTTGTTGTTAAAATCCATTGCACAATTTACAAAAAGAAAAACAAACAAACAAACAAATAAAGAAAAAGAAAAGAAAAAAGAAAAAGAAATAAGCCTATGCTAGAGTTGACTTAGACCTAGATGACTCCTAACTGGTTAGACTGTCCACAGGGGGTACCTCATAGAAATCTGACCACAAGTTAATCGATCAGGTAGGGCAAGACCAGTACGAGATATCCGTGCTGGAGCAACGGGCCTAATTATACCAAATCACTGTTCTTCAAGGTTTTGCCTCTAATCCCCAACCTTGAATACTGATTAGATAAGAGTCAAACTCTAAAAACTTTCCCCTTAGGTCAATCTCATAAATGAGCCTAAGATATCCCCAGGGGCTAACGTCTATCAATTTTTATTAGGCTTGGGTTGTGTGGTGGGAAGGTGATTTTTAGGCTAAAGAAGGGTAATGACTTTCCTACCTTATCTTATATGGGTTTTACCCTTAATTTTAATTCATGCAAGTGTGCATATAGATAAGAGTGAACACACAAAGCGAGTAAATCACCCACGTGTTTATCCTAACTATATGCAATGCAATATGTACACCTCGGTCCAGATCACAACAACAGAAGAACAAAATACAGTATATTGGAATGAAATTGACATGTGCCTAGATGAAATGTCTAAACCATTTTAAAATATTCATTATTATATTTTAGTTCTTAATTATTATAGTGTACAGGCAATCTAAACAGAAAACTAGTTGAAGAATATAGCAATATATAAGAATTTACCCAACCACAAAAAGCAAGTGTGAATTTCTGCAATGCTAAAAATTTAACCTGCACACATGATCGATCGTTGATATTGCATATTCATTATCACATTCTCATAAATATTATATAATAACCTCTGCTTTTAATTCTAATTATTGTCTAATTCATATGCAGGCCCATTGCTAAAGGAAAAGAAAGAGAAACGAGCCCAAAAGCCATCAAAATTCTGATTTAATTCAGAATTAATTCAAAATCAGAAAATCAGGGTAGGTCAGGGCAAATCAAATCGGTTGAAATTAGTTAGAACAAATCTCTACAAATTAATTGGTTAAAGCCAAAGATCAAACGTTGTTTCGTCAAATCCAGGAGCTGAAACAAGAAATTCAAACCAGATAAAGGAAAATCACCAAACAAGGAGATGTATCCCTCTTCAGCAATGGCGTCAAAAATTTGATTGATTTACACTGAGTACTCCCAAGTGTACCACGTGAAGTAAAGAAATGAAAAGTGAAAAGTCGTGTGATGATTGGTTTTAAGTGCATCGTATAGTCTAGGACTAACAGGTCATGTCTGATTGGTCTCTATATTTGCATATTCATACTATATCTTCACATTTATTTTATATAAAATTTTGCTAAATAATGGCTTTCTTGTGTGTTTCTAGATCCATGACATGATGTCAAGAAGAAGCCCAAATCTTTAATTTATTTCGGAATTTTTAAAGCCTAAAAGAAGCCCAAGCCTTTGAAGCCAATTTGCTAATTTTGGGAGCAGAATACAATAAACCAGAAGTTAATACATAGTCAACTCCCTCGGTATAGGTCCCATGCCCTGGCGCTGCGCGCGCGGCGCCAGTATGGCCTCTTTTCGCGGCCTCGGCCGCATTTTTGCCGCCATATTGCGGTGCCATAGGTTGAAAGGCCGCGTTTTCGCAGCCATACTGTGGATCCACGCGTCGTCCTTCGACACGTGGCCCCGTCTGGTTCCCTGGTACCTCCCCTTGGCCTATAAATAGCCCAGTGTGAGCAGTACAGAAAGGAGGACAGCTTTAGGGTAGAATTTTTTTCTTTAGGTAGTTTAGTTGTTTTTCTTCTTTCCTTTATTTTTTTTCTTTTATAGATCATGTAATAGGGAAGAGAGTGATTCATAGGATAAAAGAGAAAGTTCTTATAATGGAAGGTGACATTCTATAAAAGTTCTTCCTTTATCTCTATTTATTTTCTTCTCTCCAACTCTTTACATGTTTAGCTAACTTTTCTCTCATGGCAACTACTACTAACCACTAATTATGCTAACTCCTTACTTGATAATCCACATGAATCTAATAGCCTCTACTTGGCCTTGCTCTTGAAAGAGCCATTGATGGCTCATGATGATAGATTCTAACATTTAATATCTAACTCTCTAACAAGTTATCATTACTTTATTTCATACTTACTCTAGTTAGTTTTGATGGTTTAAGTGTAGCTTGCTCTCGCTTGTTGAGTTTGGATATAAAAGTGATCTTATGAGTCACGCTTTGTAAAGCTCTTGAAACCAAGGACTAGTGATGGCCAATGATACATGTGAGGTAAATATTACTAAGAGGTTAGCATGTTAGTGGAACTATTAGTAGTTAGTAGCCAAGAGTTTTCTTGTATCCCTTTTTATCTTTTCTTTTTATTTGTTTTAAAAACCCAAAACACAACTTCTCTTCTATGTTTCCCACTTCTTTATTTCTATCGTATTCTTCTCTTTTCATTCTTTGTTTTCTTTTCTTTTGATTCTTTGAAACATAGAAGAACCGTTAACATACACGTGAACATATAGCGAAAGCTTCTATCGCCTCCCATCCTTATGGATTCGACCCGTTTAGCCTCTATACTATAATGGAAGTATTGAGAAAGCCAAAGCACACACTTTTAATACTTGATATCAAAATACACATTTTTCGTGCACGATTTTTTCCCAATCAAATTTTAGCGCCGTTGCCGGGATGGGAACGGTTTGATCTCACGTTTTAGTTAACTTTTCTTCTTTGTTTTTGGTGTGCAGGTTAAAATTTTCAAAATTTAGCATTGTAGAAATTCACACTTGCTTGCATCTTCCTACTCAAGAAAGCAGGGAGCAAGTGCTTCAAAGCTTGCCATGCAAACATAGCTTCCAAGGAGTTTGCGCAGCAAAATTTGGGTTTCAAGGCCAAAAATTTGTGCGGTTGGGTAAATTTTTTATATATCGCTATATTTTGCCGCTAGCTTCTTTTTATATTACTTAAACATTGTAATAATTTAAGAACTAAAATATGAATTTGGATGTTTTAAAATAGTTTTAGACATTTACATCTAGGCATGTATCAAATTTTCATTCCAATATATTGTACTTTTTTCTTCCATTATTGTGATCTGGATCGAGGTGTACATATTGCATTGCATATAGTTAGGACAAACATGCGGGTGATTTACTCGCTTTATGTGTTCATTCTTATCTATATTGCACACTTGCACGAATTAAAAATTAAGGACAAAACTCAACATAAGATAAGGTGGAGAAGTCAACATTACCCTCTCTTAACTTAAAAATCACCTCCCTACTCACACAACCCAAGCCTAAATAAAACTTGTTAGATGTTAGCCCCTAGGGACATCTCAAACTTATTTAGGAGATTAACCTAAGGGAGAAGTTGTTAGAGTTTGACTCTTGTCAAATCAGTGTCTAAGGTTGGGGATTGAGAGGCAAAACCTTAAAGAACAGTGGTTTGACATAATTAGACTCGTTGCTTCGGTACAAATACCTCCCACTGGTCTTGCACTTACGTGGTCGATTAACTTATGGTCAGATTTTCACAATGTATCCCCCTGAATAGTCTAACCAGTTAGAAATCGTCTAGGTTTAGGTCAACCCTAGTATAGGCTTGTTTTTAAAGTTTTTTTGCTTTTTTTTGACATCTTTGTGTTATGAATTACAATTATTCTAATGCATATAGTAGCGATTCATACTTCATTCTAACCTCTTTTGACTCGGATATTACCAGCCCGGTGTTTCATAACTCTAACCAACCAAGTATGCTAGATTGGTCTTATCCGAATCAATATATGGCCCAGTCCTAATACTATGAAAAAGACTGGAATAATCATTATCACTCTTCACAGAGTCAGTGGGGATATAACTCTCTCGAGTCATATGGTCAACCACCTTACCAACATCCAGCTTCATATACTCCTTCTCCCGAACAACCATTAGAAGAACCAATTGACTGGGAAAGCGGATAGAGGCCTTAAAAGAACTCGAGCGACGAATTCAAAATATAGAAGACTCGAAATGCCATCAAAATTTTTTATCCAAGATCCTTACTCCATTTTTCATATCCCACAACAAGAAGAACATACTGACTTAGAAAAAAGTACGGAACCAATGATTCAATTCCACAGTGATCCTTTCAATATAATAGAAGTAAGAGTTAGTCGATTGAAAAACATGTGTAGGAATAAGAAAACTCTCTCTACCCAATCTTTGACTATTCTTAACACTTCTAGTCATATTAATGAAAACTAGAAATCATGAAATCTTGAAGAGTTTAACCAAGATTCAATTTCACCACAAAACCTTGACTTTGACCAATATCAACCCATTGACAAATTGATAAGTTTTCATTTCAATGAAATTGAATTTGAATATGAATGTGAACCTGACCCATAACTTTGTGATTCAATTCCAATCTTTGAATTTATGTTGCCTCCAGCATCCTTACCCAAGTTGGACCCATTCCCGAGCTAACATTGATTCCTATATCTATAGATTTTGAAATTGAACCACTTCTTTTGAATAGTAACATTTCATTGATGGGAATAGAATGTGAAATTAAATTTTTTGATTTGGACTCAACTTTTGAATCTAAACCTACTCTCAAACTCAAAGTCGATTTTCCTGAGTTAGTATTGGTTCCTGAACTTTTCATTTCAAAGCACAATTATCTATTCTACAAAATCACATTCTATTGTTAGACCAAGTTATTGACTAAATGACTCAATGATGATCTCAAGATTGGTCATGTAAAGAAAATAATTTTCATGATAGAATCTTACATGATCCTATTCATATTAGGGATTATAAATATGTGAATAGAAAAGAGGTCAATAAAGGAGGGTTCCGTGAACTACCACATTATCTTGATTGCGTAGCAATGCTTGGCCCAATCAGATCACCACCGGAACTACCACCATGAGGTAATTTTTCTTCCCTTTACTTTTGTTTCATGATATACACATGCACGATGCATTGAGGACAATGCATGAGATAAGTGTGGGGAGGGTTTCCTAATATAGTTTATTTAAACTTTCTTTCTTTTACACTTCTTTTTAGAATGTTTTTAGATTTTCTCTTTTGTAGAAACCCTTTTTCTTTTCTTTTTATAAAACTTTTTGAAATAAGAGAAATAATTTTGATTTATTTTAAGAAAGTTAAGAGAATCTTAGGAATTCAGAAGACATAAAACTATGAATTCTTTAACTGAGCCAAATAATAGATCTTTTTTAAATTTTAAGATAAGGAAATAAGATTAGAAAGATATTTGATCTTGAATTTTTTGCCTTAGATATATGCACTTCACACTTACATAATTTTTTTTGAGATTGAAACAAAGACTGAAAATGCCATAAAAAATAAAAAAATAAAAATGATAATAAAAATTACTTATTGAAGCTGGATAATTATACCTCAGAAGAATGATTATTCACGCCTAAAATGGTGGACAAAATAAAATAATCCCCTTTAAGTTTGTGGCCATGTTTACTCAAGTCCTTAAGTCCGAGGGATGTTTTCTCATCTGATGCCCTAAAATCATCTGGTTTGGGAGTCACCGGCTAAAGGCTCACTAACCGCATAACCTAGAAAGCCTAAGAAAATTAAGAAAAGAAATATATATATACACACACAAATAAATGGCATGAAAGTTAGAGTTGATATCCTAAAAATTTTCACTATTCACAAGTGCATATTTTCTTAGAGTTTTATGAAAGATCAAAGAATCAATTCAATTTTAATTTTTATCTTTTATTTATAACAAGTTTTTGTATTTAGACTTAGTTTAAGGAAGAATAATTTCTGATTAACCTATGATCTGGATCACTTAAATTTTCTCAAAAATATTTTAACACTTTTCTCTATTTCAAAATGTGTTTTCAAAATATTAATATTTGATTTCTTTCTTTATGGATTTTGTACGTGTAATCTGCTGAAAACCCTCAGGAGATAAAACTCCTCCTCTAAGGGAATCCTATAGGTTTAACGTCTTATTGCACATGCTCAGTGCAATTAAGTCACCTGCGACAGTGGCGTAATAATTTCCTTAGTTTTTCTGTTTTGCTCGGGACGAATAAAAGATAAGTGTGGGGTATGATTGGTCTCTATATTTGCATATTTCATACCACATTTTCACATTTATTCTATATAAACTCTGTTAAATAATGGCTTTCTTGTGTGTTTCTAGGTCCATGGTATGAGGTAAAGAAGCAGCCTAAAACTCTAATTTATTTGAGGATTTTTAAAGCCTCGAAGAAGCCCAAGCCTTTAAAGCCTAATCTGCTAATTTTGGGAGCAGAAAACAATAAAGCAGAAGTAAATACATAACCCACTCCCCCGGTACAGGTCCCATGCCCTAGCACTGCACGCGCGGCGCCAGTATTTTCGCAACCATACTGCGGAGCTACGCATCGAAGGGTCGCTTTTCCGCAGCCATACTACGGAGCCACGCGTCGAAGGGCCGCGTTTCTGCAGCGATACCATGGAGCCACGCGTCATCCTTCAATGTATGGCCTCGTATGGTTCCCTAGTACCTCCCCTTGGCCTATAAATAGCCCAGTGTTAGTAGAACAGAAGAGAGGAGAGTTTTTAAGGTAGATTTTTTCTCTTTAAAGTAGTTTAATTGTTTTTCTTGTTTTCTTTTGTAGATCATGTAATAGAGAAAAGAGTGATTCATAAGATAGAAGAGAAAGTTCTTGTAATAGAGGGTGATACTCTATGAAAGGTTCTTTTTTATCTCTATTTATTTTCTCTTCTCTAACTCTTTACATGTTAGCTAACTTTTCTCTCATGGTAACTAACTACTAACCGCTAACTATGCTAACTCCTTACTTGATAATCCTCATGAATCTAACAGCCTCTACTTGGCCTTGCTCTTGCAAGATCCATTGATGGCTCATGATGATGGATTCTAACACTCTAATATCTAACTCTTAAATAAGTTACCATTACTTTACTCCATACTTACTCTAACTAGTTTTGATGTTTTAAGTGTAGCTTGCTCTTATTTGTTAAGTTTGAATGTAAAAGTGATCTTATGGGTCATATTTTGTAAAGCTCTTGAAGGCAAAGACTAGTGATGGCTAATGATACATGTGAGGCAACTATCACTAAGAGGTTAGCATGTTAGTGGAGCCATTAGTATTAATAGCCATGAGTTTTCTTGTATTCCTTTTTTTCTTTTCTTTCTATTTGTTTTAAAACCCAAAAACACAACTTCTCTTCTATGTTTCCCACTTCTTTGTTTCCACCATATTCTTCCCTTTTCATTTTTTGTTTTCTTTTCTTTTGATTCTTTAGAACATAGAAGAACCGCTAACATACATGTGAACATACCATAAAAGCTTTTATCGCCTCCCGTCCGTATGGATTCGACCCTTTAGCCCCTATGCTATAACGGAAGTATCAAGGAAGCAAAAGCACGCACTTTTAACTCTTGATTTCAAAATACACATTTTTCATGCACGATTTTTCCTCGAACAGCGTCCACGAGGAGGAATGTGATGCAAGTATTTCAGTACTTTGTTCAAAAACAAGTTATGTTTCTGTTTTAAAAATAAAAAAAAGAGTGAAAGAATAGGTTTGGTTGGAGAGTGGTTTTAAGATTTTGAAAATGAAACAAAAAGAAAGTTCTAAAAGGGATGAATTAGGGTTGAAGAATTGATGAAAAATACGAGCGAAAGAAATGAGCTTTTTTAGAAAGCAGAAAGAATTTGGGCTCACAAGTCTACTACACCACTACATACTTACCTTTTGAAAGAGTCGTGTCCCAATTAGATCATTGGCAATCGATTATCTTTGAGTTTAAGAAGAGTTCAAATAAAACAAATAAGATAAGTTTTGAAAATTCGCCTTCTTTTAAACATGAATTTTAAGTCTGAATATTAAACCATCAAGCGAACAAGAATGGAATAGAAGCGAGTTTTAAAAGTTGTGTTTTTGAATAGAAAGTTAAAATCCAATACCCATTCTCATGCGCTTGGTGGCCCAGGTGTACACTCTTCAATTTTGTTTTGATGATTACAAATCACATGAAGTTATTCAGTACTAATCAAGTTCATGTGTTTCATTACTTTTCAGGGTTCAAGTGGATTCAAAGTGTTTCTTCCTTAAAAGAAAGAATTTGAAGTCTCAAGTTTACTCAAAGATGGGATTCAAGTTAGAACAATCAAGATTGATGTTTTGAAGAAGCCCACTTGAAGATTACTTGAAGATAAATTGAACTTATGTAAGAAAATAGTTTATTAAAGTATAGAATGTAGAATTGATGCTCAAGAAGTCACACACAAAAATACAAGTTTTCAAAATACAAGTTTTCATATCTAGTTTTTTCTGTTTTAGTATTTTACAAAGTTTGGTGTTTGATACATGTCTCATACTTTTTCATATTTATATATCATGTTTCTATCATGTATCTTATAGCCTATATATTGTCAAAACACTTTTTAATCCAGTATAAAATATTTAAAATGAGTTTGATTTCAAAATTATCTGAAAATTATTTTTTAGGACTGGTCGGTCAACCGGACCTCGTGGCCATTCTTGGGTGACAGTTTGTGCATGTTGTGCATGTTTATCGGATGACCGACTGTTCGACTGGCAAATCTAGCGGTCGATCGGCGCGGTCGACTGACAGTCACACCCATGTCTCGGTTTAGATCAGTCGATCGGGTGATCGACCGATATCTAACGGCTAGTTCAATGTTTTGAACTATCAGTCGATCAGCCGATTGATCGATGTTCTGGAAGAGCTACAATAATGGCTAGTTTTCAAAATCTGAGATTTTTAACTTAATTTTTAACACGATTTTTGCACTTTTGGGCTTAATCCCTTCCTAATGACCTGATAGACTCTTCTAATAGTGTTTATCATTTGCATATATACACCACACACACACACACACACACACACACACACATATATATAGATACATACATACATACATATATATATATATATATACACCACACACACACACCACCACACACACACACACACACACACACACATAGCTTATTGGGAGATGTTTAGATAAGGTTTTTGATTAATGTTTTTGGGAAAATATTTGAAAATTTTGGTTTATTCAAAAGAAAAAATTCTAGTTTTCTTACTTCAAATGCTCTCATCTCCAAACCAATTTTTGCAAGTTTTCAGCTCTTAAATTCATTCATTTAAACTGAATTTTCTCTTTCACAAACTTCTTGAGTTACAATTCACGTCATATACTATAGAAAGTTGTAAAAGAGATTGTTTGTGATTTTTGTGGTCACTAAAAGCTTGTATCTTATTGCATTGTGCTACCTCTTGTGTAGAGGATTGAGAGCTGGAGTTGTATACTCCCGTCTTGTGTAGACGATTATAGTTTCTTTGTGAAGGCTCTTTTGTAGAAAGATCATTAGTGGATAGTGAAATCCTTCACGCGGTGAAGGCGGGGACGTAAAACTTTTGCTTGAACCTCGAAACAAATATCTCGTATCTGCAATTGCTTTTTCTCTTGCTCTTAATATATTGCTACTGCTTGCACTTGTGTTTTTGCCTCTCTTGTATTTGCTATTAATTGCTTGCATCATATTCAACATTCTTACTTTTCAGTTTCACTCATTTCAATAAGAAGGCAATTAAGCACCTCAACTCCTAATCTAGAGGAATATAGAGAAGAAGTTGTAGAGCCCTTCACGAGGAATTCGGCTTCACTTCTTATTTTGAGTTGATCGTGTGCAACATTCTTTTAATTAAATTTCGCATGTTTGCAATTAGATTAGCATTACACATATTCACCCCCTCTAGGTATACTTTCAATTAGTATGAGAGCCTTGAACTCTAGTTTTTAGTTTAACCACCTTAGAGAGAGCTTTTGTTAATCATTTCATTTGCACTATCATTTTGCACTCCACACTAGCTTACATGGCTGAAGGTATTAAGACTCCACCCAAGTTTGATGGCCTTAACTTTTTTATATGAAAAGTTAAGATGACCGTGTTCTTGCAATCCTTAGGAAGTCGGATTGCAAAAGCGGTGACCAAATTCTTTAGTGTACCCAATGGTGATGAAGACAAATGGTTTGAAATTGCCACCAAGGATTTGATGCCAATGCAAAAGCTCACTATACATTGCTTCAAGTCTTGAATGATGATGATATTGCTAGGTAATTCCTAGGGTAATTCATTGCAAATTTTCTCATGAGATTTGGTCACACTTCGTTATCACAAACGAGGGGATATCATAAGTCAAGAGAGCTAAGATTGATTTCTTTCATTCTCAATATGAAAATTTTATTATAATTAAAAATAAATCTATTGATAACATGATCACAAAGTTTACTAAAATCACCAATGGTCTTGCTTCTTTAGGTAACGCTATTGATAATGATCAAAAAGTGAGCAAAGTTATTCGCACTCTTCCACAATCATGGAAAGGAGCTCAATGATAAAGAAGAGATAAAGCTCATTCGTCTTATTGACAACCTCAAGACTCATGAGATGTAAAGAGACACAAGAGAGGAGAAGGCACCACTAAAGAAAAATTCACTAGCTTTCAAATTCACTCCTACCATCTCTGATGATGAAATGATGACCAAGAAGATGACAAAGATTTATCCATTCTTATGAAGAATGTTAGAAGGACATACAACAAGGCTAAATTCAACAATAGAAGAAGATGACAAGGGAAGAAAGACAAGAAAATTGTTTGCTACAATTGTCGAAACACGGACACATCGTTGCCGATTGCCTGGAGACCAAAAGAAAACCCAACCTCCAAGAAGCCCTACAAAAAGAAGGCCTTGAAAGTTGCTTGGTACTCGGAGAGCAAATCTAAAGAAGAGGCCAACACGGCTAATGTGTACTTCACAGCAAATGAGAACACACCTAAGATAACATCTGAATCTTATCTTAATGAATATGAATTATTCATGGATAAATTGGGTGAAGCTTTTGAAGAACTTTCAAACAACTATGATTTTTTTTAAAAGAAGTATTTAAAAATTAAAAAGAAAAATGTACTTCAAATAAATTAGTTGTTATTTTTAAAGGAAAAAAATATTGTCTTCCACTCTTGAAAAGACACAAAAGGATTTTGATGCACATAAAATCTCTTGCAAAGAAAATTTTCTCATTATTGATGAAAATGAGATTTCTATTTCAAAAAACAAAATTAATAGTTTGAGCAATGTTTTAAAAATTGTGAGTATGACAAAGCTAATTTAGAGGCTATGTTTTTTAAGAAGCAAACTCAAAGGAAACATACACTCTTGATGTTTCACATGCTCACACACAGCATCATGCACACCATGCCACACACTTCACATGCTCATGCTACTCATGCCCTTCATGCTCATGCACATAATACATTTTTATATGCCAAAGTGCACTCATGCACCTATTGTGGCCGCAAAGGTCATTTGGCTAAGTTTTGTATGATAGACTTAATGTTTTAAATGATCATATTTGGGTTCATAAGATTAACACTCTAGGACCCAAGAAAATTTGGGTACCAAAGTCAATACTTTTATCAAATAATGTAGGTGCGCACTAAGGCTCCAAGACGTAGGAAGTGATACCTTAATAGTGGTTGCTCAAGGTACATGACATAGGACATCAACAATTTTGCAACATTATCAAGGTATCATGAATGTGGCACTGTCACCTTCGAAGATGATTCAAAAGGCAAAATCATTGGTGAAGTAATATTAAAATTAGTTCATCTCCTTTAATTGAGAATGTTGTTTTAATTGAAGGTCTCAAACACAATCCCTTGAGCATTAGCCAATTTTGTGACAAAAATTTTAAAGTTATTTTTGATGATTTCACTTGTGATATTTTAAACAAGAAAATAAATGCTTGTATTCTTTCTAGTTTTCATGAAAACAATGTTTATTGATATGTTGAATTTATATTGCAATGCTAATTATTTAAATGCTTTTAATGAAGATTCTTGGTTATAACATATGAGACTAGGCCATATTTCATTTGACCATCAATCTCGAATTAATTCAAAGGAATCGATGAAGGGTATTCCTTATTTGAAGTTTGGAAAGGACCGCATTTTTGTTGTGTACAAACTTGAAAAACTAACCAAGTCCTCTTTCAAAACAATCAAGGATATCATGACATCTAGGTCATTAGAGTTAATACACATGAATTTATTTGGTCCAACTAAAACTAAAAATCTTAGTGATAACCATATTGTCTTTATTCTTGTTGATGATTTCTCAAGATATGCATGGGTTTTTTTAGAAGCTAAAGATGAATCTTTTTTACATTTTCATGTTTTTAGAAAAATAGTTGAGAAAGAAAATGATTTTACGATCTTATGCATAAGGAGTGATAGAGGTGATGAATTTATCAACCATTATTTTATCACCTATTGTGAAGAAAATAGGATTAAACATGAGTTGTCTTGTCCTGAAACTCCATAATAAAATGGAGTTATTAAAAGGAAGAATCAAACTCTTCAAGAAATGGTTAGGACAATGATTAGTAAATATGAACTCCCTCAATATCTATGGGGCCAATGCCCTAAGCACTTCACGCTACATATCGAATAGAGTTTATTTTTGTAAAAATACTTCTAAAACACCTTTTGAGATTTATCATTTGAAAAAAAACTAAATGTTTCATATTTTAGAGTTTTTGGTTGTAAATATTTTTTTTGGAACTCTAAGGACAATTTAGGTAAATTTGATGTCAAGTCTTATGAAGCTATATTTATTGGATATTCACGCACTAATAAGACCTATAGAATCTTTAATAAGTCAACTTTGATTATTGAAGAGTCTATACATGTCAAGTTTGAGGAATATATTGCTCTTGTGAAGAATGTTGTAGAAATTGATTTCTTAGGTCAAAACATGAGAAAAAAATATCATTGAAAGACTCACTAATGCAAGAAAAAGACAAATCAAAGGATGATGACATGGTAAAGTTCAAGAAGTTGAAGTGAACAACCACTTTTGAAGGATTGGAGATATTCTACAAACCATCCCAAAGAACTCATCATGGTGATGTATCCAAGGGTAACTACTCGCCCAAACTCCATGATATTTGTGGCTATTATGCATTCATTTCTCATATTGAGCCCAAAAATATCCTCGAAGCCGAGGGCAACTCATATTGGTTGCTTGCAATGAAAGAAGAACTCAATCAATTTGAGCGCACTAAGTTTGGTACCTTATTCATAGACCCCATGATAGGCAAACCATTGGGCACTAAATGGATTTTTAGAAATAAGTTGGATGAGTCGAGAAATGTTATTAAAAATAAAGCTAGGTTAGTAATCCAAGGTTATACCCAAATCAAAAGTATTGATTTTGAGGAAATCTTTGCACCCGTATTACAGTTTGAAGTCATACGAATGACACTTGCCTTTGCTTCTTTCAAAGATTTCAAGCTTTTTCAGTTAGATGTTAAAAGTGCATGTTTGAATGGTTTATCGAAGAGAGGGTGTATGTTGAACAATCACCTGAATTTGTTGATCCTACACATCCGAATTTTATTTTCAAACTTGATAAGGTTTTATATGGTTTAAAACAAGCTCCAAGAGATTAATATGAAAGACTTTCAAGTTTTTTTATTTTATATGATTTTGTTAAAGGCAAAATTGACACTATATTATTCACAAAGCATGTAGATAATGGTATCCTAATTGTGCAAATATATGTTGATGATATTATTTTTGAATCTACTAATAAAATGATTTGTAAGGATTTTGAATCATGCATGAAGAGTTCAAAATGAGTATAATGGGAGAACTCAACTACTTCCTTGGACTCTAAATCATGCAAAAGAGTGATGAAATCTTCATCAACTAAGCCAAATACACAAGAGAACTTATCAAGAAGTTTGGGCTTGAAGATGTAAGGATTAGTAAATCACCCATAACTACCACAACTAAGCTTGATAAGGATGAATAAGGTAAAAATGTTGACATTAAAGTCTATCGAAGTATGATTGGTAGCTTGTTTTATTTGATGGTAGTATGCCAGACATTATGTTTAGTGTGTGTCTGTGTGCTATGATTCCAATTTTGTTCTAAAGAATCTCACTTAATTGTGGTAAAACGTATTATTAGATATCTTAAGGGTATTATTGTAATGGTCTTGTGGTATCCGAAGACCGGACAATTTTCATTGACGAATTTTTCAGATGTTGACTATATCGGTTGTAGAATGGATAGGAAGAGCACTAGTAGAACTTGTCAATTTCTAGAAATAAAATTTTGTAGCCCTCTCAACCACCGAGGCGGAATATGTTGCGGCTGGGGCTTGTTGTGCGCAAGTCCCTAGGATGAAACACACTCTCCTTGATTATGATTTTCATTATGATCATATCAAAATATTTTGTGATAATACTAGTACCAGTCATATGACAAAGAATGCAAATCAACATAGTAAGACCAAGCACATAGAAGTTCGATATCACTTTCTTAGAGATCACTATAAGAAAGGAGATATTTAAATTGATTATATTTCTACCGATTTTCAATTAGGGAACGCTTTTACTAAACCACTTGATTATAATAAATTTTTATTCATTTGTGGTGAGTTGAATGTTTGCATTATGGATTCTTGAAATTTTTCATTAGTGTCTCTCAAAATTGATTTCCATGTTAGTTTACTTAGTTTCCTTCTGACATTATACATATGTATATTTAAATTGGTATCTTATTTTACTCTTTTTTGATGCATGATAAAAAAAAAAAAAGACAAGCATTAGAAGTATTATAAAGGGGAGAAGTATTATATATATATGATCTATTAATGTTTTTATATGAAGCTTGAATGTTTTTATGAAGCTTGTAGAATCGGTTTTTTTTTTTTTTTTTGTAAATAGTTTTTGAAAAATTAGCATGTTTTGTCTAATAAGCTTTTATCTTATATATTCATTCCATATTTATATGTAATGCCTTGATCTACTATTGTCATTTATTACATAATATTTTTCGTGAAAGAAGGTATGGAAGGAGGATGGCATGTTTATGCATATTGATTCATCTTTGACCATTTTATTAGATATGCACATGACTTAATTTTTTAATTGGTATATCATTTAGTCATGATTCTTTGATCTTGATAGATAAGCATAATTTTAGGAGGAACTTTCTGAGCTTTCTATATTTGGTTTAACTTCAATAACTCATGTGTTTTGTCATCATTAAAAGGGAGAGATTGTTAGCCCAATGGTACACTCTCCGGTTTTGTTTTGATGATTACAAACCACATAAAGTTATTCGATATTAATCCACTTCAAGTGTTTCTTTACTTTTCAGGGTTCAAGAGGATTCAAAGTGTTTCTTCCTCAAAGAAAGGTTTTGACGTCTCAAGTTTACTCAAGAATGGGATTCAAGCTCAATCAAGATTGACATTTTGAAAAAGCTCACTTGAAGATTGCTTGAAGACATATTGAACCTATGTAAGAAAATAGTATGTTAAAGTATAAAATGTAGAATTGATGCTCAAGAAGTCCACACAAAAATATAAGTTTTTAGCATACAAGTTTTCATATCTAATTTTTCTCATTTTGTTATTTTATAAAGTTTGGTGTTTGATACATGTCTCAGATTTTTTTTCATATTTATATGTATCCTTTTTCTATCATGTATCTTATAGCGTGTATTGCCAAACACATTTTAACCAATAAAAAATACTTAAAATGAGTTAGATTCCATAAATTATCTGAAACTATTTTTTAGGCCAGGTCGGTCGACTGGCCGGTCGATCGGACCTCGTGGCCATTCTTGGTGACCGTTTGTGCATGTTGTGCATGTTTGTTGGATGACCGGCTGGTTGATTGGCAAACCTAGCGGTCGACCGACTATCACATCTATGTCTCAGTTTGGATCGGCTGACCAGGCGGTCGACCGATTCCTACCGGCTAGTTCAATATTTTGAACTACCAATTCAACCGGTCAGTCGACCGATGTTCTGGCAGAGCTACAGTAACGACCAGTTTTCAAAATCCAAGATTTTTAACTTATTCTCTAACGATATTTTTGCCCTTTTTGGGCTTGATCTCCCTACTAATTACTTGATAGGCTCTTCTAACAGTATTTATCACTTGCCTATATATATCTCTCATTGGGAGAGGTTTAGATAAGATTTTGATTATTGTTTTTGAGAAAATACTTGAAAATTCTGGTTTATTCAAAAGAGAAAATTATCTACTTTTCTTGCTTCAAATGCTCTCATCTCCAAACCAATTTCTACAAGTTTTTAGCTCATAAATTCATTCATTTCAACTGAATTTTCTCTCTCACAAACTTCTTAAGCAATAATTCACATCATATACTATAGAAAGTTGTAAAGAAATTGTTTATGATCTTTATGGTCACCAAGAGTTTATAAACCTTATTGGCTTTGTGCTACCTCTTGTGTAGAGGATTGAAAGTTAGACTTGTATACTCTGGTCTTGTGTAGACTATTGTAGTCCCTTTGTGGAGGCTCTTTTGTAAAAAGATCCTTAGTGAACAGTGAAATCCTTCACGCGGTGAAGGAGGAGATGCAGAGCTTTGTGCTTGAACCTTGAAATAAATCTCTTATATTTGTGATTGCTTTTTCTCTTACTCTTACTCTATTACTATTGCTTACACTTGTGTTTTCATCTCTCTTGTATTTGTTATCATTGCTTGCATCATATTCATCATTCTTACTTGTCAGTGTCACTCATTTCAATAAGAAAGCAATTAAGCACCTCAACTCCTAATTTAGAGGAATATAGAGGAGAAGCTCTAGAGCCCTTCACGGGGAATTCGACTTCATTTCTTATTTTGAGTTAACCATTTGCATTATTCTTTTAAATTCTGCATTGTTTGTCATTATATTAGCATTACACTTATTCACCCCCTCTAGGTGTACTTTCAGTGCTTTCTAGAACACTCCCTAACAGCAAGGCTTGATTTAAAGCATTCATATGATTCAATTGAGATCTCAAGATTGAACAAAAGAAAGGAGAAGAGAGTAGAGAGTAATGAGCCCAGAAAACCGATTTAGTTACCCATGGAAGACTTAAAGCAATAAGTAGAATAAAAGAGTATACTCAACATACCAATGAAGTGAGACGATGAAAAAGCAAGTTGTATCTTCCTTGATTCTCACTTCAATTGCAGATTACACACTCATTTCCTAAACTAGAACAATAAATAAAGATTACAATTTTCACACTCATTTCCTAACAGCAAGAACTAAACTAGAACAAAAGGAAGAAAATAAATAAAGATTACAATTTTCACAACTAACAATAAGATCCTAACCTTAAAAATGAAAACCCTAAACCTAGTTCTCTTGTCTTCTGCTCTGCTCTGGTGAGTTATTTATAGGAGGAGAGGATTGTGGCAAAAGCGTGCCTGAGAAATTGCTGACCCAATGGCCTTGCCGCGTTTTCGCGGCAATTTTATGGTCGTTGGATCAGCGCTTTAAGTGCGACATCCCCCTGTTCAGTTGTCTTCAGTTATTCTGATAAGATTGCATCTATGTCTTTTGGATTTTTAGAATATCCTCGTTAATCTTAAGTTAGAGAATCTTATCCTTGAAAATCTGAATTATTTAGGATATATTCGGTTTTCTCTTTCTCCATTATTTACAACTTGTACACCCTTAGATATTAAAACAATTAAATAGTAGAGTTTAAATAAAAATAAATATGGAAATATGACATGTACTATGCAATGTACGTGAATAATCAAGTGCGGAGGTTGGGGGACCTGTTGTTGTTGGGGTCACCCTCCACTTGCACTTGGTTGTTCTGGAGGAATACGACTTGGGCCAGGAGCTGTTAGTTGAGTAACCTCAACTTCTACTGCTCCTAGAGGATGTTCTCGCTGTCGAGGGTCATCTACTCCTGTTCGCGTCCTTCATCAGCACTCTCATCTCGTAGAGCGTCTGAAGGAGCTGGTCGTCGCGCTGCTGCAAAGGCTGGATGATGGCGTCTCGTTCTTGCCGCGTTGAGGAGCATGTGTCCTCAGTGACACACGGTTAATCGCCAGTTGGTGGAGGAACTACGCCCCCGGCGGCTTTGATTGCCTTGCATTTGGACACTGAGCCTTTGATGACTTGTCTTCTTGAGGCCATCATTGACGTATGAGAGGCTTTTTAGAGAATAGGTTTGGTAGGGGAGAGATCTGAACGTTAGGACTCATCTCTCAATAAAAGCACCAAATTGTGATGGAGATTTTTTTATGCGATTGATCGAACGATCGATCTCACATCACAAGCAGAAGGGGTCTGTCTAATGTAATACAGGAAATGAAAATTCAACACAGTAGCAGGCGAAACTCGAATTTTAGTGGAAACCCAGAATGGGAAAAATCACAGGGAGGAGAGAGAGAGGAGGAATTTACTATTTTCTGTGTGTTACAATGGGGCTTGCAGTATTCTCCTCTTTCCTCTATTTTTGGGCCTTGCCTCATTTATAAGTTGTCGGTTGTGCTATAGCAGATGGAGCGTATCTTTCTCTATGATTCATGATTTACTGTTAAGATCTTTCCATATCTGTTAGGATCATTGCACTTCTTTGTTAGGATTGGCATACCGGGATATCCGCCACCATCAATAATTATTCCCGCTGAAATAGGGAAGGTGTTTAGAATGTGGGGAATACCATGACAATCAACTGCGCTGGAATCCGGATCTACTGTTGTTGAGTTGTGTCCAACAGGAGTCAGGAAGATGTTTGATAGTCAAGGATGTCGGTGATTAGAAGGAACTCAAAGTCTTCTCCTCCGAGTCGCGAGGTGTCTTGGGGTTGGACCAGAAACTCTCTCTCCTCAGGGTTGTATATGAGCCGATTGGTGTGTAGGGTGTGTTGATTACTTGTGGTTCTTTTGAGGCGGCGGGACACGTGTCTCGTTCTCTGAGGTGGCCAGATCTTGACCAGTACAGTAGGAAAAAAAAACTAACACTCTATGAGAGAAGGAAAACTCTAACAACAATCAGATATAACACTTGTTTTCTCAGACCCAAACTCATTAGTTTTTTTTTTCTTTTTCTTTTTCCTCTTGAAGAAAAATAAGCTATCTAAACCCTAATTGTATCAATGCTCTTATCATGCTTAAACCATAGTTATCATATCAGAAAAGTTACTCTTTATTTTTGGAAATCTAAATTTCTATTTTCTAATCACCAAATTAAAGCAATCTTTATGTGTCAGTTGCCTAGAATTTTTTTTTTAAGAAAATTGGCCTTGGACTCCTCTCTTTTTAATTAATTTAGGAAAACCTCAATTACAAATTTATTTTTGCCTCATCCTCAATCCACGTCAGTCACGTGGTCCATTTCAAATTGGACTCTACCGTATAACTAACTCATTTTTTTCCAATTTTATCCTTATTTCAGATTTGGCCAATTAAATTCTCTTTCTGACCTTTTTCAAATCATTCTCTTCGTCATCTTCACGGATCTGGCCAATTTTCTTCATCAATCATCTCGTGATGGATTTGATCATTTTCGTGTTTATTTTTATATGATTTTTGAGATCTAGGTTTTAGTTTTATTTTAGTTTTTGCTGGATGATGACGATGCTGAAATAGTCGCAATTTTTTTATGTGAGGAATGCGACTCAAGGACTGCGACTCATGACCTGATTTTGATTATGGGGGAGCTAAAGTTTTAGAAAAAAGTTACACAGTGACAAAAGAGATGGTCGTAGTTCTTATGAGGACTGCGATCATGAGGATTACAACCATGGTAATGGTCACAATTCTCATAAGCACTCTAAAAAATTAAAGTGAACATGAAAATTTGGTCTTTTATGTGAGAACTGCGACTCATGATCGCAGTCCTTTATATGAAGACTGCAGTTCACAGTCTTGAAGTTGCAATTGCATTCAAAATTCTTACAAAGTCACAGTTCTCACAAAGTTTATGTTGTAGTTCTCACAAAGTTCTTACAAAATACAGTCCCGAAGTCGCAATCGCAGTCAGAGTCACAGTTCTTACAAAGTCGCAGTCACAGTTGTGGAACGCTTTTAGTTGTGATCGTGGTCACGGTTAAAAGTTAAAATGGGGGTATTTTAGTCTTTTACATTTTTGTGATTAAACCACCAGTCAAACACGTGTTTGCAATCTAGTGCCTGGAACAAAAATGAGGCCCTGAGAAAGAAAAAATTGTAATTAAGTTTTTTCGTAATTAAATTTTATTGTAGGTGGTTCCCCCCAAAATCCTCATTATTTAAGGGGTTTTGGTACTTTACATATTTCTCCTTGGGTTATACCTATTTCCATATATCTATCCTTGTGTTTTGAATATAATTTGCTCAGAAGTCCTTCCGTCGGCTGTCTGTTGACGGATGATACCATTTGGTGGTTTTTGAATTGTTAGGAAATTTTCAATAATATCAATGGACGAAAATTAATGTCCTCAACTATCGATCTCTAGGCCCAAAATGATTCCATAATTCATCCGAGTTCTGCACATCTCTTGCCTACTTGGCTGTAATGAGCTCGGGCTCAACGAAGACTCATCTGTGGACAATCAACAGCACCTGCATCACCTAGGTCTTTGCCTTCATCTCTGCAGATCATTTGGACCAAGCAGGATCCTGCTTCTTGAGACGCCCGCCCACAATCATCGTGGACGACGCGCAAAGGTTGTGGGTATCCGCATCTGATGCTGTTGGTGGTTGAGCTGCAGAGAGATCACTTCTACTCCTATTTCCCAATCTTCCTTCTTCTCTTACCTTTGAGTTTTGTTCTCTACCATTACTTCCTTCTTGCTGTGAGTAGATCCCAATTGTCTGTCTAAATTAAATTCTATTTAATTTCATTCACTTGGATGCTTTACATAACCTGGCATGCTTCAATCGTCAAAACGTATAGAAAATTTTTTAAGTTAAGGGTGTCACGTTTAGCTTTCTCTTTAGTTCATTTTGAGTCCAAAAAGTATAGTCCAAATAGCATGATTCTTTTCTAGGTTAGGATCTTTTATAATTAGTCGGTTTAGATGCTTTTTGTATGATTTAATGAGTATATACATAGGAACACTCAAAGTCAGGCTTATCAATTGTTTACAAATTGTAAGTGTCACTACAGCACACTGGTAAAACTTCTTTGCAGTGAATAAGAGATCTGAGAATCAAATCCCACTTGCACCCGTCTACAACTTATATTCAAGAAAAAAGTGGTTACAAATTAAAGTCTAGATATGGGCAGTTTACTAAGTCGGCCAGGTGATTAGGTCAGTTATGTAAGGGTATAAACAGAGCACGAGGGACATTGTATCGGAAGAGAAGGTCAATACCCTAATTCAGGCTCGCGAAAATGGGCTACAATGGAATATTCACGCATGTCAGATGAGCTTGCTTTCAGAATGCATACCACTACTTGAACACATTGCTGAAACCATAAGAATGCTCTGTATCAAGCTAAATGGATAAACCATCTGTCCAGGAGATTTGTAGTTGTGAAAGCCTATCGATTACTAACTGCAAGCTATGATCAAAAACATCCCGTGGCTAAACAATTCCTTGTAATTCATAAAGTCTGGGCAAATCCAAAAGTCATCCACTGCAACTGGAAAATATTGCATAATGCTTCGCCTACCAGAGATTTTTTGATACATGAAGGCATGAATCTGAATCCGGCATGTCACTAGCTTCCGATGAAAATTGAAACCCAAATCACCTACTATGAGGTTGTCCGATGACCACTCAATTATGGACTGGGACCAATGAACAACCACCAGCACTTTGGACTAATCTCACGTTTGTAAGCGAGAAGATCAAAAATGGGGTTTTTAAACTCATTGGAGTTAGTCCAGAGAAAGGAGCATCAGTGAGCTCAAACTGCGAGAGCTCAATTGAAGCTTTCAAATGCAGATATCAAGCTTTTGAAAACTGATAAGCTTTGAAAAGCTTGAGAAGGCTTTCGAAACCACTGAGACAGGCCAACTGAAAGTTGATCCCAAAGCTTTAGAAAGCTGATCACAGAGCTTTAGAAAGCGTTGCGGCAAACTGGATGAATCCGACCCGAATTTTGATTCTGATTTTGGTTGAATTCTATATTTGCATTTTATCTGAATTCTGGATAATTGGGTTTTCTTTCTCTGGCTATAAATATGGGGTCCTTTGAGATCAATTGTAACGTGAAAGTTTGACATATTGAATAAGATCTTCTCCCTTCTGTCCTGAGGATGTAAGAAAATTTTCAAACCTCGTTAAATCTCGTGTTCTTCTCTTTTGTTTAACATTTGTGCTATATTTGTGATTAATCTCTTGGCTTGTCCTCGTGCTGATCTCAACAAGTTATGTTTCGCTTCCGCATAACCGCAACAAGTCGTATCAGAGCTCCAAGTGCGATCTTGGAGGCGATGGAATTGAAGAGTTAGGGAAGATCTAATCTAGGGTTTCCCGATTGGAGATAAAGGTCTTATCTTTATCTGAGTTAAAGATTCCTTTCTAAAATTTGTGTTGAGATTATTTGGTGAAGATGGCCGAAGTTAATCAATCCATGGTAAAGACCATGAACATCCACCAATCAAAAATCGATGTGGCGAAGTTTGACGGCACAAATAATTTTAGTATGTGGAGATGCGAGGTGATGGATGCGTTGAACATACAGAATCTTGAAGATACTCTGGAATTGCAAGAGAATCCAGATGATGTTCAAGAAAAGGGTTGAAAGAAGATGAATCGGATGGCTTATGGCGTCATCAAATCTTGTCTGGCACAAGATCTAAAGTATCATGTGATGAATGAGACCTCTGTGAAAAAGATTTGAGAGATTCTAGAGAGCAAGTATTTGACGAAGAGTGTTGAGAATTACTTGCATCTGAAGAGAAGGCTTTATCGCTTTCAGTTAAAAAAGGGAATCTATATTGGTCAGCACATGAATAACTACACAAAGCTTCTTGTTGATTTGACTAATGTGGATGACATGATCAAAGACAAAGACAAGGCGTTGATCATATTGAGTTCTCTTTCGGATGATGAGTATGAGACCTTTGTCTTGATCTTGATCAATGGTAAGTCATCACTTAGCTATGATGAGATATCAACTGTTCTTATAAATCATGAGTTGTGGAGGAAAGACAAAGAGTCCTCCAGTAGTACATCAGCAGAGGTATTGACTGCAAGAGGACGGAGTTTCAATCGGAAGGGCAAAGGAGGTCGAGGAAGATCGAAGTCCAAGGCTGGTATTCGTAATTTGGGAAAGGATCAGTGTGTGTTCTGCAACGAGAATGAACACTTGTAACACCCCGCTTCCGGAATACGTACTTAGTTGCGTATTCAGATTTCTCGATCGTATTTTTTGATTTACTTCCTGTATTTATTTTGTATTATGAATTGTTTATATGATTGTTTTGTCTTGGATCCGGATTCATGGACTCGAATTCAGCCCTAGTCTGAACCAGGGACCCGATCTCAGGTTATTACTCGATTTAGTCTTTCTGGTATTCCAATTTGACCAATTTCAGTTTTAAACATCATTTTCTAATATTTTAGATTTTCTATGATTTTCTGAAATTTTCCTGAATTAAATTGAAATTCTTCAAAACCGGGGTCGACCGATACCGCTGACCGATTCCCGGATTTTTAATTTACAAACGGAGTTGAATTTTAAGAAACGGCTTTCTTGTAACTTCTTAAAATCACATTTTCTATCTAAATACTTTTTCTAAGAATTTTCTGAATTTATCAAAATTCCACTGGATTTGGTGTCGGCCAGTCTCACTGGTGGATTCCAGGAATTTTAACTTGTAATCGGAATTGAATTTCTGAAAACCAATTTCACCAGAAATTTTTTTATAATATTTATTATTTTTGAGAATTTTTGGGAAGCTTTCCAAGCTATTTTATTTTTTGGACTTTTCCGGAGTTTTCGGTGTTTTCCCAGATCCGGAATAGTATCCAGATGTTTTCCTACTTTTCTCTCTCCTCGCCAAATGCGAGTTTCACCAACTTAGGATTCTGCATTTAATGCGGAGATCCTCTCCATGCTGCATTTAATGCACTGCTAATCAACTCCAATCAAGTCATTATGAGTTTTGTCCTTTTGTTAAACGCAGCCTTTTTGCATCTTCCCTGGACGCGGCTTTAATTCCCGCGTTTGGCTCATTTTGGCCTAAACGCAGGTTTGAGGGCTGCGTTTGGAGAGGGAAACACAAGTTCTCTTTTTATGTTTCTTTGCTTTGAAAAGTATGCACATTATTATATTCATTCCTTTACCTTTATATAAACCCCACTCCCTTCTCTCTCTTCATTTATTTCTTCTCCTCCTCCTTTGCTTCCTGCAAGCATGTAACAGAGAATGAAATGGCAGCCCCATGAGCCCCTTGCTCCCTCCTTTGGCTAGCCATTCTCCACCTTCTCCACCTCCATTTTCACCACCAACATTACCACCTCCTTCTCCTCCATCTCCTCCTCCATTTCCAACAACAACAACACCTCCATATCATCTTCTTCTTCCTCTTTTCCACCATAAAACACCAAGGAACCCACTTCACCACCTTTCCCATCACCAACTCCTCCTTCATCTCCACCACAACAACAACCACCCCATCATCTCCTCAAGGGCCGGCCACCTCCTTAGGATTGAGGGCCGAGCTCCTCTTCGTCGGTAATATCTCCAGTGATCATTCCGGTAATCGTTCACGATTATTCCGGTGATCATTTCGGCTCCGGTGATTATTCCGGTAATCGTTTACGATTATTCTGGTAATCTTTCCGGTGACAATTGCAACGACAAACACTAAACACTATCACCCCGAAATCACCTTCCCTCCTCTGTTTTATTGCTGACGCGGATCTCACTCCCGCGTCTAGACAATTCCTTAATGCGATCCTCGCGTTCTTGTGTTATCACGACGCGAAGCTTATAACCGCGTCTGTATTCTTCTCGTCCCTAGCTTTAGCGCGAGTCTCAAATCCCGCGTTTGTGACATCTCCGCAACGCGTCCCCCGCGTCTGTGATTCTCGCGTCTGTGATTCCTGCGTCTGCTATTCTCGCGTCTGCTATTCCCGCGTCTCCATTCTCTCTCCTCTCTCTCATTCTCTTTCTCTCTCTTGATTTTCTCCTCTCTCTATCACTTTCCCTTTAAACACGTGGACGCGTTCATTTTCTGGATTCCGGAGATCGGGGATTTCACTGTGCTTTCTAAAGATTTAGGCGAGTGTTCTCGCTCTCTTTCTGATCTTTCTGCTTCGTCATATTGACTAATATTATATTATTTTACTTGCACACTTGCATGTATCATGCTATCACTTGACGCCCGCTTAACATCACATCTCAGGCATATGTCTCATGATACTTGTTCCTTGTTATGACATGACTTATTACCTGTCACCTGCCTGATCACTTGTCATTGGCATGTTGAGACCTTATACCTGTTATGATTACCTCTCTACTCTTGATTATCACCTTACGGGAATGTAGTACCTGATCTCTTGTTATGTACTCCAGTTATGCCTGTTATGATTCCTGTTATGATTCCCGTTATGATTCCTGTTATGACAAGTTATGATCATGCTCATTCCCGTAATCTGATAATATTGTTAACAAGCCAAAAAAAGGACAACTTGCACGGGGAATGGGAGGAAGTGATGGATGCCGGTATGATGCCTTGCTTATAGTAATGGAATACCAGAACTGACGATTCGTGTTAGGGGGATTTAAGGCCCTCAGAAGATGCGTGTTAGGGGGATTTAAGGCCCCCAAATGGCTGTGTCCCGGGCGGTCGGGAACTACTATAAGAGGAGCTATCAGTTCTTCATCAGCTTCCAATAACCAATCTCGACTTGCTTATATATGGATGTATGTGTGTTGGATGTACACCAGGACACATACCTAGATATATGGGTCGGACGAGTAATAATAATAATATGCCACGATGATAACTTGTTATGTTGCTCTGTAAACTTGGTTATACCACTTGTCTCGTTATAATTGCTTTCATCGGGTTTTACATCGGAATTCTGGTTTATGAGCATTACTATGTTATACTTGCTCACATCCTGTTTTACCACCTGTGCTCTATTCTATCAGTCTCCTTCTCTTGTCGTATTATACCATATGTTTGCTTATCTATGCTCGCCACCTGGCTTTCGTATCACCACTCGCCTGAGGAGTTCTGACTCCTCTGGATCCTCATGTCCAGGTCTCGGAGCTTGGACCGAAGGGGATCTTCTTGCTGAGGACCAAGCTTACTTCTGTGGAGCTGACAGACCAGCTGTAACTCCAGTCCCATCCTTGCTCCCCCTTGTTGGCTCGCGGCTTCTCCAGTTATCTCGTGAGCGCCCTTTTGTACTGTTCATATATGTACATTCTCTTTGTATTCTCGCATTTGCGCCTATCAGGTGATGTAATATTATTGTAATATTTATCACCTCTGGTGATAACTTTGTAATTGTACTCATATGTTGGAATGTATAATGCACCACTTGCTTCCGTACTCTGATTCTTGCCTGTACTGATGCTTAGCGTATATACGTGAGGGTATTTCTGACCTGCGTATATACGTCGCAGTAACGTCCCCGTACCCGCCGGATCGGGGCGTTACAACACTGAAAAAAGGATTGACCAAAGCTGAAAAATTAAAAAAAAGAGCCACAGTCAGAGGTAAACGTCGCACATGTAGATGGTACTGATTCTGACTCTTCTATTTTTTTGCTCTCTATTACTCCTACTATTTTCTATTCAGATGTTTCTGAGTGAATTTTGAATATGTGCGCTACTTATCACGTTTGTCTCAAGGAGTGCTTTTCTAATTTTGAGAAGCTGGATGGTGGCTTGGTGTTAATGGGTGATGATCATGTGTGTAGTATGGAAGGGATAGGTATCGTTCTTATCAGAATATTCAATAGGATGGTAAGAGAGTTGAAGAATGTGAGATACATTCCTCAGTCGAAGACGAACTTGATCTCTGTTAGAGCTTTGGAGGCACAAGACCTTAAAGGGACTTTTACAGATAACGTTCTCAAGATGCTCAAAGGCTTGATGCTTATTCTGAAGGACATCATACGGAATAATATGTATTACTTGAAGGGTAGTACAGGGCAACTGGCGGCTTCAAAAGGTGTAGATGATGATTCCACCAGACTGTGGCATATGAGGCTGGGACACACAGGAGGAAAATCTTTGCAAGCATTGGCGAAGCAAGGATTGTTGAAAGGTGCAAAGACCTATAAGTTGGAGTTCTGTAAACAGTGTATTATTGGTAAGAAGACAAAGGTGAAGTTTAGCATCGCGATTCACCAAACCGAAGGGATTCTTAATTATGTTCACACAGAGTTTGGGGACCTACCAAGACTGCAGCACTTAAAGGTAATCACTACTTTGTGTTGTTCATTGATGATTATTCTAGGTGTAGTTGGGTGTACACTATGCGACAGAAGAATGAATTCCTAGATTTGTTTGAGAAGTAGAAGACGTGTAGGGAGAAGTACATTGGTAGAAAGATCAAGATACTCCGATCTAATAACGGTGGGGAGTACAAGAGTGATATGTTTCTACAATTATGACAGAATAAAGGCATAGAGAGGTACTTCACAGTTCTAGAAACACCAGAACAGAATGCGGTGGCTGAGAAGATGAATCGTGCCTACTGGAGAAAGTTCAGTATTTGTTGTCTAATGCAAGATTAGCAAAATCATTTTGGGCTGAGGCTTTGACTTATGCAAGTCATCTCATTAACAAGTTATCATCATGTGCGATTGAAAGTAAGACACCAATGGAGGTTTGCTCTAGAAAAGCTACTCAAGATTATGATATGCTCAGGATATTTGGATGCCAGCGTAATATCACGTCAAAAAAGATAAATTGGATTCTCGAACAAAGAAGACTATGTTTTTAGGTTTCAAGAGAGGTGTGAAAGGCTATAAGTTTTAGAACCCAAACACATGAAGATTGTTGTGAGCATAGATGTCACGTTTGATGAAGCTTCTATGATGAAGCTTACAAGCTCTTAACAGGTGGAGAGTGGGCAAACCAAGGAGGTACCATAGTAGGTGGAGAGTGATGCTACTTCATGTACTCTAGATAGTTCAGTATCATTTGACTTCTCACCTGAGGTGACATGGGATGGAGATCATGTAGCCGGATGCAGAAGATGTTGAGAATCAAGGATCAAAGATGGCTCAGGTCCAAGATTCTATTGCAGCTGGGAGAATCAAAAGAAATCTATATAAGCCTACATGGCTCACTTTAGATATGATTGTGACCTAAGCTCTTTCAGTCATTGAGGAGTGTATTATATCCACATATATGGAGATCGAGATCAGCTCAGAGTCAGAGATTTGGAAGAATGTTATGTTGGAAGAGATGAAGTCCCTTCATAAGAATGACACTTGGGAACTATCAGAGTTGCCCAAAGGGAAGAAGTCTATTAGTTGTAAGTGGGTACTTCAAAGAAATATGGATCTCAAGATGGTGAAACTATTCACTAAAAGGCCAGATTGTAGCGAAGGGATATGCTCAGAAGGAGTGCATTAATTACAACGAGGTATTTTCACCTGTTGTAAAGCATTCTTCAATTCAGATTTTATTGCCATTGATAGCACAGTATGATTTGGAGCTAGATCGGCTCGATGTGTTTTCCATGCGATCTTGATAAGATCTATATGACTCAGCCAGTGGGGTTCAAAGCTGCAGGAAAGAAAAATTTAGTTTGCAAACTTAAGAAATCGCTATATGGATTAAAGCAATCACAAAGGTAGTGGTACAAGTGATTTGATAAGTTTATGTGTGGCAAAGGTACACACTAAGTCCGTATAATCAATGTGTTTATTTCAATAGGCTACCAGAAGGAGAATATATCTATTTGCTGTTGTATGTAGATGATATGCTCATAGCTTTGAAGAGCAGATCGGTGATCAATAAGTTGAAGAGCCAGTTGTCATCCGAGCTCGAGATGAAGGGTCTGGGAGAAGCTAAGAGGTACTTGACATGAATTGACAGTGATAGGGACAGCAGCAAGGCTTGTTTGACTCAGAAGAGGTATTTGCAAAAGGTACTACAAAAGTTCAATATCTAGAATAATACAAAGTTTGTCAGTACACCATTGGCTCCTCACTTCAAGCTTGCAGCAACATTGTCTCTGACGTCAGTAAAAGAGCATGTGTACATGTCTCACGTGTTGTATGCTAGTGCAGGAGGTAGTTTGATTTAGCAATGGAGAGTACATGGCAAGATTTGTCACAGGCCATAAGCATGGGAAGTAGATACATCCATGATCCTGAAAAAGGATATTGAGAGGCTGTGAAGTAGATTCTACGGCACATCAAGGATATTGTAGATGTTGGATTAGTGTTCAAGATGGTACAAGAGGCAAGCAATTGCGTACAGGGTACGTTGACTCTGACTACGCTGGAGATCTTGATAAATATCGGTCAATAATGGGATATGTGTTCATGTTGTCTCAAGCACCGATGAGTTGGCGCTTTACTTTATAGTCTATTGTGGCTTTATCCACAATAGAAGTCAGTATACAACATTGAAAGAGGCTATAAAGAAGGCAATTTGGCTTCAAGAGCTATTAGATGACTTGGGGATTGAACAGGATTTCTTAAAAATCCATTGTAATAGCATGAGCGCTATCTATTTGGCAAAGAACGAAGTCTATTATGCCCGGACTAAGCACATTGATATCAGATTTCACTTTATGCGTGAGATTCTCGATGAGAGCGATATCTAGCTGAAGAAGATCAGTACCAAAGTTAATCTCGCGGAGATGCTTACCAAGGTGCTTACAGGGTCTAAGTTCAATCACAGCAAGAACTTACTCTGTATCTCTCAAGTACGTTGAGACCTTTCTGGTCATTTGGATGAACTACATGTGGCTAGATCCCTTAGGGAAGGGGTACGTAGGCAGCCTTCACGATGCAGCCCGTTTGCAGAGTTGAAATTGGTGATTCGACGTGTTTGACTCATATTTGAGAAATCTTCACAAAGGTGGACAATTGTAGGTGAGAAGATCAAAAATGGAGTTTAAAAACTCATTTGAGTTAGTCCGGAGAAAGGAGCATCAGCGAGCTCAAACTGCGTTAGCTTAATTGAAGCTTTCAAAAGCTGATACCAAGCTTTTGAAAGCTTGAGAAGGCTTTTGAAAGCGCTGAGACAGGCCAACTCTCGGGAAGGAAGCTTTCGAAAGCTGATCCTAGAGCTTTAGAAAGCGTTGCGGCAAACTGGATGAATACGACCTGAATTTTGATTTTGATTCTAGTTGAATTCTATATTTGTATTTTATCTTAATTCTGGGTAATTCGATTCTTTCTCTTGTTATAAATATGGGATCCTTTGAGATTAATTGTGACGTGAAAGCTTGACATGTTAAATAAGATCTTCTCCCTTCTGTCCCGAAGATGTAGGAAAATTACCGAACCTCCTTAAATCTCGTGTTCTTCTCTTTTGTTTATTATTTATGCTATATTTATGATTAATCTCTTGGCTTTCCTCGTGCTGATCTCAACAAGTTGTGTTCCGCTTCTGCATTGTTAGGAATTATGACTGGAATACGTCGTGAAGGTAGACGAAATTTTAGAGATCAAAGAACGGATGTGCACAAGAAGTTGTGCACATTACCAGTCGACTAATACTGGGTATAGTCGACTAATCACATGGGTTAGTCAACTAATACATTGTACAGTCAACTAGGTTGGCCAACAGAGAGTTGTGGTTTTCCAATTTTGTCAGAGTAGTCGACTAGTATTTAGGCCTAGTCAACTAATACATGATATTAGTCGACTAATACCCTGGCCTAGTTGATTATAATGGCGGGTCTGCTAGTTTTCTTTTCTAGATTTGTTTCTAGATTCGAGTTGGATTCGGGTTTCCTTTATACTGAGGCAGTGATTGTTCGTGTTGATGAATTTTGTTTAAAATTAGGAGAATTTTATGGCCTATAAAATAACCCATTGGGGCAGGCCTTCAATGTAAACCAATGAATTTGTAATTCCTAAGAGTATAATCATCTAGGTGAGATATTCGTGAGAGAAGCTTAACCATAAGGGTTCGATGTTCTTGGCGGCCATCAAGGACTTGTAATCTTCTCAGCGAGAGGTATAAGTAATTCTGATTGTACTCCTCCAAAGTTTAATAAAGTTTTCCCCTTATCCCGTAGACGTACACACAATCTGTTTGATCGGTGGAACCACGTTATATTGTGTGTTAGCTTTCTATCTATTTTGAAATATCTTCTTTTTCTCTTCTTCTCGTTACTCTAGTAGATCATGTGGTTAATTTTCGCTGTACCGCCCCAGTCGATCTGATCAGAGAGGCGTCCTGAATTCACAACAATTGGTATCCGAGCATACAGAGTGTTTCCAACAATTGATATCAGACCAAGGTCAACGTGAAGATGCCTGCAATCAAGTTCGATATTCAAAAGTTTGATGGTGTCATCAATTTCAGCAAATGGGAGATTAGGATGAACGTCATCTTAACCCAGAGCGGGTTGAAGAAGGCACTACTCAGGGGGAGAAAATGCCTCAAGACATGAAGAAAAAAACTTGGCAGGAGTTGGATGATAAAGTCTTGATTTCTATTCAGTTTTGTTTGACAGACGAAGTGTTAAATGAGTTTTCATCAGAGAAAACAGCATCCTCATTGTGGGAGCGACTTCAGGACCACTATTTGAAGAAGTCGTTGGCGAATTGGCCGATTCTGAAATAGAGTCTCTTTCTTCCCGCATTCATGAAGATATAGCTATCAAGTCTCACATTGCAGAAATTTTCTCTATTATTAATGATCTAGATAAGATAGAAGTTAAGATAAAAAATGAGAATCAACCACTTCTATTATTGTGTTCTTTACCTTCTTCATATAAGAGATTTAGGGAAGCTATCATTTAAGGAGGCAAGTCAACAATCAAGATCCAGTTGACAGATGAGTCTCATCATGATGATTCTGGGCAAGTTCATTATTTAAAGGAGAAAAGTAACAATGAAAGTTTCACGGGTAACTCAAGGCATAGAAATTTGACGTGCAACTATTGTTACAAGAAGGGGCACATTAGAGCTGATTGTTGGCTTCGAAAGAAGAAACAACCAGATACTAATATCACTGAACTGATTGGAGAAAATGAAGATAAGTGCAACATTCTATCTATTATAGACAGATTAGTTGGTAACAAAAGCAGATAGATTATTGACTCTAGATGTTCACAGAATATCAGTTCCAATAGGAAGATGTTCTCTTTATACACTTTAGTTCAAGGGGAGAAGTCTTCATGAGGAATTCTGCTACAAGTAAGGTGATTGGCGAAGGAATAATTCAGTTTTATTCTCATAATGGATGCATCACTACTCTTCAAGGCATCTGTCATATTCTCGATCTAAGGTATAATCTCATCTCTATTGGAGCCCTACATAGAGAAGGGTTCAATTTCAGTTCTAAAGGTGATCTTATGGAAGTCTTCAAAGAGACACATGTTAAGTTTCAAGCTGAAAGTGTCGACGATGTGTATATGTGACGAAATTCGAAAGTTACAGTTGGTGGATTATAGTTATTCTCGGCTTCGAAAGCGGCAGTTGTCGAACAATCGGAGACTACAATGGTTTCGAGCTCGAATGTTCAGTTGTACCCGAAAGAGAGATTGGATTAGGCACGAAAAAAGGAAGTCCAGATCATTACTCCTATGATGAAGCAAATTCTCATAAATCATGTGTGAATCAAGAAGATCGTTGGGTGATAAACTTCAGGTTGGACCTGAACTTATTCGACCTAATCAAGTTGTCAACCCCATGAAGGAGTTATGGAGAAGAGAAAGTGAGATGAAGATGAAGTTAAGATTTATTTAATTGTGCGTGAACATAGTGACTATTCTCGGACTTGGACGTATTCAAGTCAAGAGGGAGATTAATAGGAATTGTAATTGGAATACGTCGTGAAGGTAGACGAAACTTCGAAGATCAAAGAACGGACATGCACAAGGAGCTGTGCACATTACCAGTTGATTAATACTAGGTATAGTCGACTAATCACATTGATTAGTCGACTTATACATTGTATAATCGACTAGGTTGGCCAACAGAGAGTTGGATTCTCGAACTTTGTCACAGTAATCGACTAGTATTTGAGCCTAATCGACTAATACGTCCTAGTACTCTGCCCTAGTCGACTAATGGAGGGTCTAGCAATTTTTTTTCTGGATCTATTTCCATATTCGAGTTGGATCGGGTTTCTTTTATTCTGAGGCGGTAATTCTACCGTGGACGTACACACGGTCTGTTTGATCGGTGGAATCACGTTATATTGTGTGTGAGCTTTCTATCTACTTCAGGAATATCTTCTTCTTCTCTTCTTCTAATTGCCCTAGTAGATCTTATGTTAGTTTCTGTTGTGCCGTCCTAGTCGATTCGATCGTGGGGGCGTCCCGAATTCACAACACGCATAGCCTCAACAACAGCATTTAATGGATGACTCATTAAGCTACCTAACCAACGATGGAGCCTTCGACAATCCTGCCTCCTATGTTATGTCGTGCATGTAACTCGGGCAATTTGGTATTGGCCCAATCAAACATTAATGGCCCAAGAAACCCTCACTATAGACTTCATTTGGCACATGATATGTTCAAAGACCAGTTGTCCAGCTGATACTCAATAGCAAACGTATGCTATGTACTTGACTTTCGTAACTTTCTACTGTATTATGAACATACGAGCTTTTGTTTTAGAGAGAGTATCCAGTGCTCCCTTAGCACTTACATGGTGCTCAGGGAGATGAGGAAGATAGGGAGGAGACTAACAAGGGGCTGTCCCCAGCTATTCCATCCCCTCTCTATGATGTCTGAGCTACCTCAGGTTGGAGGAGCCACCAATAAAAACTCAAAAAGCAAAAAAGTACGCAACACCTTTTACTTAAAACTATGTTTATGGACTGTCTCTAACAAAAAGGATGCGGTTGGTGAAGAATTTTACTCACGTCACCAACAATCTTGTCGACCAGTAACATAAGAGTAGCTAGATTGAAGACTAATTTCCGAAAGAGATTTGTAGATGTCATAAATATATTTTACTGTTGATTGTATGTGTTATCAAGGTTAGATATCATGAATATGAACAAGGCATTCTCATTTAGATATCAGAAACCATTTAGTCAAGAGAACAAAAAGAAAATGTTGGAGTGGAGCCAAGATTCTAAATTCTATGAGAATGTGCACTAATATTATTTTCTTCTCTCTGAACTTTCTAAGAAGATGACTTATAAAAATTGAGGGAAATTTATACTTACTTCAAAACTTATATTCAGTTCTTGGTTCATGTTCATAATATGTGACAATGTTTTACGTTGGCTGTCACAGGCCTACCACAACCCTCCTCCTTTATCCTAACTTGGGACAGGCAGTGAACGGGGTAGGTCTTAGTGAAGGCATATTGCTCGATAGGAATGAGTGGAGAAAGCTGATCCATGTGCCCGATCCGGCGTAATTCTCTTTTGGTTCATGTAGCCTACCCCAAATACTTGGAAGAAATGGCTTAGCTGTTGTTGTTGTTGTTGTTGTTGTTGTTGTTTCAAAACTTATATTCAGTTAAGTTGTAGTTTATTAATTTTTTTCTTTTAAAAAAAGATCTTAAGTTGTAATAATGTACATAATCCTTTTTAGGCTTAACCCAATAATAGGTAATATAGACAGGATCAATGCAAGTTTAATCTTTTATTAGTGATAGTAGATTAAAATAATTAGACAAATAAAAAAAATAAACTATATATCTCACTATTTGTTGTTCCTTTGTCTCTTATATTGATAAAAAAAAATAAACAATTTTCTTCTCTTTGCAGGTGCCATTATAGCACAGTGATAAAATCTCTTAGCAGTGAGCAGATTTATAACTATATATTCATATTTAATTGATAAGAACTTTTATTTTTCAGGATAATTGGGAAAAAATAATAATAATAGTGGTTAATTTTGAAATGAGAGAGGATACTGTTGATTTAGGATCTTATAAATACCTAGATAATTTCTTTATTAGAAAGTGTATCTCTTCTATTTGTTTTCAAAATTTGAGTAGATTAAAAAAAAAAATTAAAGTTAGCTATTTTAAATCCCAAAATTTTAGGTGAGTAGTTATTGTCACCTATTCAAATTTCTAATTTTTTGTTGAGTAGTTATTTTCACCTCTTCAAATTCCTAAAATTTAAGTGTGCAGTTATTATTTTTCTTTTATCTTTTTCCTTTTCTTTTCTCCTTTTTTTTCCTCTTCTGCGAATATGGGGGCGGTTGTTAAACACTTTTTCCCTAAAACTTGCACTGTCCAAAACTTCAGTCTATTGCATGAATCAAATGACTATGATTATAAAAATTATAATAGTGATGGCAATTGTCATCTTAGAGTTGGTCGCTAATAATCATTTTCATCGTAGTACCGGACAAAAAGTCTTGGGTTCAAATCCCGCTTGCCCCCGGCTACGGCCTATATTAAAAAAATAAGAAGAAGAAGAAAAAAAGAACTCTAATCTAGAATTTTTTTTTTTTTTTATGTTATGACTTGACCTTTTTTCCTCTTAATAGACTTCGACTTATTGAAGCTTCCCCTCAATAGGGACTTAATCCTCGCCAACCACGTGTTCTATCATTAATGACTTGTTTGCTTAACTGATTCTTGTTTCTTGTCAGCTAGAAAACTACGAATTTTTCTCGATGTCTTATGTTAAAACGCTTCACAATTTTGACTTCCTACATTATACAATTTTGGACAAACTCTCCCTCTCACACAAACTCTCTTGAGTTTCACTTTCAATCTTGTGTTTTGCAAAGTCAGTCAAGATATAGATTAAATCAAGTTCATTACAAATTTTGTATGTTGCCAACTTGACAACATTATCGTGATTTCTATAACACGTTATATAATTGGCTGTTTATTAATTTTCTATATAAGGAGGAGGGCTAAGGTTGCACTAAGGGCATAAAGCAAGCAAAAGACTAGTTATCAGTAACAAGAGAGAATCAAAGTACGCAGTTTGTGTTACTGAAAACACCATGGCTCAACTCAGTCATTCTGCTACGCCTCTTTTGGCCTCTGTTGGAAGCAATGGAGTGTGGCCTCTTCATGCAAAGAATGGAGCAAACATTCCTTGTAAAATTAGCAAGAAGAGGTTCCCTCGTCCCATTGTGTGCTCCGTCAATGGACCGTCGCCGGGGACGAACGTGCCGGTTGAAAAAGCGACAACTGTGCCGGTGGGAAAAGCACCGGAAGACATTCCAGCCAGAACGGTTCTTGGGCGGTCTAGTTTCCCCCAGGGTTTCGTCTTCGGGACTGCCTCTTCTGCTTATCAGGTGCTTTCTCTCATTCAGCAACAATCATGTTCGATATAGTGTTATTTCATATGGAGAAGTGCAATTTACTTCTAATGATGCTAACATTGAGATCGACTTGTGTGTTGCACCCACGACCCCAGATCCCAAAATAAATCACGGGATTCATAATTGTTCATATATTACTAGTATATCGCTCTGTCGGTGATGGAAAACGATCGACAGAGCGACGGAGACAGAGGTGAGGAGAGGAAGAGGGAGGAGGAGAAAGACGAAGAGAGGGGAGGGAGATAGGGGGCGTGTGTGTTGAGGGGAGGTCTCTTGACTAAAGACGGACGGACGGACATAATTCGTGAAGGAGTCATGGGAGAAAACCTCCCTTCGGTCGGTTTTGAATATAGAAGCGCTATGATTAACAGATTGGAATGTTTATGTTCTCACAAGAAGCAGTGGATGATCATCTTTCCATCTCAATCTGCTGTAATTTGTATCATTATGCACGAAACATATGTAACAAATCAAAAGCTCATATTTTAATGTCTAGGAGAAGGCTTCAAGTTTGAGATTGGAAAATAACGGTCTGTTACTTCTAGAAGGAAAAAAAGAAAAAAAAAAAGCTAGAAAACATTTAAATTCTGTGATTAACAAAGAGTTACAAAGCACTCAGTGTTCCTAGATGAATACACTCAGAAATATATTTGTCTTTGTTCATAGGAAGCAGTCTTCAATCTCAATGTTTCACGTATGGACATGAACCAACATTCACGAAGATGTTAATCACTGAAAAATTTACCTGTTGTATATATAGTTAGAGGGTTTTTTGTGCATATACCCCCCTAGAGCTTAGCTTTTGCTTATTTTCCCTTGAAAAACTCTGTTTGCATGTATTCCCCTCTACTTTAAAGAGTTTGCGGATATACCCATATAGCCACAATTTTGTGAATATAGCAAAAATACCCTTTGCATATATACCCTTGCAAATTTCATTTTGCAATATACCCTATTTTTATAATAAAAAATAATAGTAAATGAAATATTAATTTTCTCCAGAATGATCTGAGCAAAGAAGAAGAAAATGACAAGCCGAAGAGAAATATATTGAAAAGATTACTATTTAGAAACCTAGATTCGCTACTATATCAAAATAATAATACCGCAGTAAATAATATGTTTAAGACAAATATGATAGCCGATATGCAAGTTGGAAACTTCTAATAAAAAAATATATGTTGACTTGTATCTTTTTTTTATATATATATTTTATTATTTCTTTTAAGATGCAAAATTCTTATCTGCAACTTAAACTTTTCTTACGGATTATATAGAAAAAAGATATTTATAGGATATACATGCAGAATTTAAAATTTTCAAGTGTCTATATTGAGGGCACTTTTATCATATTGAGAAATTTTGTAACTGTAAGGATATAGCTGCAAGTTCTTATTTTAAAAGGGTCTACATGTAGTTAGAGAGGCACATGCAAAAAAAAAAAAAACCAGGTTTATATTGTGGGAACCAACATCAATATAGCATAACAGGACACAAAGTTCAACAAGTGATTAAAACGTATGGATATATTTTTACGGCCGCAGGTAGAAGGAGCATGGAATGAAGGAGGAAAAGGACCAAGTATATGGGACACCTTTACCCACCAACAGCCAGGTTTATATGTTTTGTCCTGAATCCAATCCTATATCATGATTTTTTTTTGTTGCTTACTATTCGTTCAGAACTTACCTCATATTAATTATTTGTTTTCTAGGTAAAATTGTGGATAAAAGTAATGGAGATGTAGCTACGGATGCATACCACAGATACAAAGTAAGTAGCTGATGATATAACAAGATCATGCATCTTGACCAAACCATTCTATATATGATATATACTTTCTATATAAATCATTCATACATCAGGACTAAGATAAATATTAAAAATCACAGGAAGATATAAAGATCATGAAACAGATGGGCGTGGATTCTTACCGTTTCTCTATCTCTTGGTCAAGGATATTGCCAGGTAAACGATTTTATCTAGTTCCACAAATCATTCATAAATCTACAAATATATAGCACTATTCCATGAAATTGTTTTATCTAAATACTACAACTATTTATCTTATATTTTCAGATGGTACACTAAAAGGGGGAGTAAATCAAGAGGGAGTTGACTACTACAACAATCTCATTGATGAGCTAATCAAAAATGGTAATGACATAATGACACAAGACAAATTTCTGTATATATTCTAATCTAATCTCTTCAGAGTTTATTTATGTGTTTTAATTGACTTTGCAGGCATAAAACCATTCGTGACAATCTTCCACTGGGATGTCCCACAAGCTCTAGAAGATAAATATGGAGGATTTCGAGATCGTAGAATTGTGTAAGTAACTAAATACTCAACAATAAGGATTCAAGTACATAAGTTTACTATTTATGTAGATACCGAATAAGGAATGATCCCAAATAAGTTCTTATACAGTAGTTATGACACTCTAAAAACCTCACAAACTGATTTCCTGCTCATAAAACACACACACACACACACACACACACACACACACACGCACGCACGCACGCAGAGAGAGAGAGAGAGAGAGAGAGAGAGAGAGAGAGAGAGAGAGAGAGTTGTACTCTTTATAAACACCTTCCTTGTGCACCTCTATGCAAGTTTTGACTCATACAGTCATTTGTATCTTTCTTAAAACAACTTGCTCATATTTCAATCAATTTAAAGCGAAGTCTATAGGTCAATCTTGATGTCTAGCAAGTTGATTAAATTGCTTCATAGGTCTCCATTCCTAACAAACAGTAATATTTGTTAAGGTAATTATCAAAAAGTTATAAAACTAACGGGTGGCAAGCTAATGTTTATGCCAAAATAAAATGTTGAAAGAAAAATGAATTTTACAAAGAAATAATGATAAACAAATTGTTTTTGCCCAACTACTAGTGGACTCCAGAGAATAATACTAAATGTATGTTCGTGGGCGCGCATGAACGCCATATTTTAAGTTCATTTCCACTTTCCTGGCCGATAACATAAAACCGCTATATGCATTAATATCTGCCAATTGTTCTTCTTTTCCAGAGATGATTTCAGGGATTATGCCAAAGTATGTTTTCAACAATTTGGAGATAGAGTTAAACATTGGGTCACACTAAATGAACCATGGAGTTTTAGTACCTTGGGTTATTCTCTTGGGCGAGATGCACCAGGGCGCTGTAGTAAAACGCTTGGATGTCCTGTTGGAGACTCTCTCACTGAGCCATACATTGTAGCTCACAATCTCATATTAGCCCATGGAGCTGCTGTGAGACTTTATAAAGACCATTTTAAGGTATGTTGCCAGTGACTATTTATGATTTGATAATAGCAATTATACAAGTTAGTGTGTGTTGAAAGCTTAATCAAAGTAAAATTTATAGATATGACATAAAGATGTCATCACTAATTTACCATTAAATTAACAAAAATAATTCGGTAAAAAAAGTTATACATTTACCATATTAACCAAAGTTTAATTAGTATCTGACCATTAATAACCTAATAGAGATATATGGGCATGATGTTTTATAGCATTAATTTATGGAAAAAAATGGTTAATAGAATATTAGCATCCATTCTTGAAGTCCATTACCTCAACATGATAGGCAATTCACATAAGGTATGAAGTACAACTTGTAGAATTTGTGATGGTAATTAGTAAATTTATAATAATATTAATTGAAAAATATCTAGTTTCTAAAATAGTTTAAAGTAATTGGTGGTTTATCATGTATGATTTATCCTTATTAATTTTTCTACTAACTTCAGGCTTTGCAAAGGGGTGAGATCGGAATTGCACTTATATGCATGTGGTTTGAACCATATTCAAAATCATACGATGATGTACAAGCAGCAGGCAGAGCTGTAGACTTTATGCTTGGATGGTTAGTAACAAGAACATATGATCCCCATACATACTCGCGTATATTACATCTCTCTTTAGATATCCATGCACATAAACACTTATTTGGTCTCAGGTTCATGGATCCATTGGTGAATGGAGATTATCCATTCATAATGAGGGCTTTAGTGAGAGATAGACTTCCATATTTCACAAAGGAGGAGTCCGAGATGATTAAAGGATCTTATGACTTCATTGGGCTTAACTATTATACAACAAGCTATGCTCGTGCTCACCCAATGTCCGAAAATTACACGCCTCCACTTAGCTTTTCTGACTCCTATGTTGATCAATTAGGTATGTTCAAACAAATCATTGAATTGCCATTTGACTCATTACATTATTTTTCTCAAGAGCTTATAATTTTCCAACTAGAAAGTATGACATTTCTTATTGCAACTGAATAAAATGATTTACCACAAAATTATTTCATCAACTCTAATCTAAAGGACCATAGACTAATAATCTTACTGATCAAGAAAATGATTTCCCATAAGAGAAATGTTATCTCAGAGTGTGAATTTATGTGACACAAGTTTTGATCGTTATGTTAATATTACTCTTCTTGTGCTCTAGAATCAACAATGTAACAAGTCTTTCACTATCCAATTGATAACAATACCTCATAGTCACCATATCCAACAACATGGTAGTGTGTGTGCAAAGAAAGACATGGGGGGTTCCTATATATAGCAGTACTAAATGAAGTGGAGGTGGGGGGACTTGACATTTCTTAACAAAGGGAGGAGGTAAAGAGAGAGGAGGTAAAAATGGGTTCACTTTAGAGAGAGAAGGAAAAATATGTTTAGAAAAAGTAAAGCTTGTGGGTTCTATTCTAAGGTACTGCTTTAATTTCTTCCAATTAAAACGTAATATCACAAAGCAGGAACAAGAAACTCAAGTGTTAGGCATGCATACTTTTGATATAAGGGTATAAGACAATGATTAAAATGGAGGAGATAGACATAATCAAAGTTAAGGAAGGTAAAATAGTAAATGTGGAAAAAATAGAATGGTACAGAGGTATTTTTCTCTTTAAAATATTTAAACTTATAAGTGAAATTATCTAATATGCCTTTGTAATGAAATTTGTCTAATCATATGTTTGGAAAATCTAACTAAATCTTCATTTTCAATATAACAGCTAATATTAAACGTGTATTCTCCCTCTTTGAGAGAAAGCATATAATCTAACTAAATCTTTGAAAGGATCATACAATATGTGCAACTTCCCTTTTGAGCTGTATTCTCTTATTAAGCTAAACGGTAGGAGTAGTGGTTTTGAGAAGAAGCGGTTATGAGCTTTCTTGTACTACCAAAAAAACACCTATTTTTCCTCTGTCTTTTAAAAATATTATACATCTCTACATTTACTATAGTTGAAAACAAACATGTTTGGATAAATTATGAAATTGATTCAAATAAATAATTTAAATAAGCAAATAGAAAGCCATCAAACTATAATTTATTGAAAGCATTATTTTTATCTCTTTTCATTTTTCCTTGGAGATATATTTGCTTGACAAAATTTTGTAATTCTACAAGAAGAGATAGATCGATTAGATCGACTAAGATAAACATGTATCTTAAATGATGTCTCAACCATCATTTATAAAATAAAACTCTTATCAACTTCTTATTTATAAATTAGATAGAATCAGAACTGAAAAATACTTTTAAACAATTTAAAAAACTAAAAGTACTTATACCATATTACCATGAAATAAATATAGATGAAAAGGTTATATGCATCATTTTCTTTAAAATGTCCTTATCGTATTCTTTTAGGTAAACTGTATATTTAATAATTTTCATATTTGATAAACCTTTTTTATCATTTAATAATTATATTCTTATTTCAATGTTATATAATTTTAGGTTGTATATATTTCAAAATAAGATTTATTTATTAAAACTTCTTTACTTGAAATTTACATATTTATATAATTTATTTCAATGAACTCACCTGTTCTAAATTTTTTAACTAATTGAGCTAATTTTAAACAAAGCATGAGATCACATGAGCACATTTAATTTGGTTGATAACACTACTGGTTACTTTACATATTAGTTGTATTGGAACATTATCATTTTCCTTTTAATGCTTCATGCATGCATCAGATAGTATAATTATATTACTATTTCTTTATGTTGCCAAATTATTAATTTATAGAGTAAAGTGTATTATCTCATGAAAAAATAGTATCTACGTAATGTAGGCTAATCAAAAAAATCCTATCTTTGAATACTTATTTCTAGAAAACTGACAAGACTATGTTTGACCATTTATTTCTACAGAGGAAAAGGACGGGATTCCAATTGGAAAATTGGTAAGCACTTGACCTATTCATTTGTTTTGTAAATTTGTTTTCTTTTAGTTTATCACATCTAAAGTAATAGTATTGTCATCATCTACTGAATCTAGTGACCACGAACGAGTGAAGAGGACCACAATATGACTACAAATTCAAAATATCACTTATTTTTATTTCAAAGCATCTATTTTATATCTTTTTTCATGAAATAAGCAACACTAAAAGGACTTATTAACCATATTTACTTCTTTATGTATTATCTCATTTGACTTTAGCACAAACATTATATTTTTTGTAATCATTTATAGATATTTTTTCATATATACACATGCACCGTTGTAAAGTATCATTATAATCTATTATTTATAAAATTATTATATAGTTCAATAACATTTTTAGTCTTACACATGCGTACGAGCACGCACGCACACAGCTACATGTACACACCACTTTTTTGATATGCATTAAGTGGTTGCTTAAAATATATTATTTCAGCTATAAAAGAAAGATGTCATTTAATGCATGGGTAGAAAAGTTTGGAATCGTTTAATCTCTAATCATTGTGCTAATTTGGGTATGTAACTAAATCAAGATGAACACTTCGGATCCTCTATTGGAAGACCCACTGTGAAGTTCTCATCAAATTTAATTTAAGAATCTTTCTCATAAGATCACTTACGCTCACGCGATATGAGAACTTAGTAAATTTCTAGCACTTAATTAAGTTTTTTATTATTTTCATTTAATGAATAATGTTGCAATAAAAAACTATAGGTTTCAAATAACCAATTTAGAAACTTAAATGGAGTTGTCAACAAAAATATAATTACATGCATGAGCAGTGTGTGTACACACACACACACTGGCACACACAACACTTTAAAACAAAGGGAAACAATCTTATAGAACAAACACACATTATTATACAATCTTATAGACCCAACTATAAAGGATGTTTCGCACAAACTATAAAGGAAACTCACCCTCTAAAATTTTCTTCACGTGATGAAATAGAAGACTAGTAGATGAGAATGTGAATATGTAAAATGAAAGAATTATGTAAAGTCATAAGTACTTTACATGCTCAACTCTGAATTCGACAGAGGTTATATTATATTCTAAATTTGTTGAAAGTTTTTAGGATTACACCTAGTGACTTCATACTTTTTTAATGCGGATTTCTTTTATATATATTTCTTCTTTCGTTGCAGGAAGGTGCTTGGATATATGTGGTTCCGACTGGAATGAAGGATTTGTTGGTGCATACAAAGTTGAGATACAATAATCCAAAGATCTATATCACAGAAAATGGTTAGTACTCTAATATAACAAGTTGCATGATTGTTTATAAATACTTTAGAAGCTTAGCTTGCTCGTTAATTAGTAGCCTCTAGTCTAAAGCAATTGTCTAAAGTAATAATAAATGAGAATAATTCCTATGATAGTTTCATTTGCACAAAAAATGAAGGAAAAATCTTTTGCTCATGACATTCTGATTACTAAACAGACAAACACAGACATGTGCATGTATGTTTTAGTTCCTATGATAGATTTCATGTCCATTGAAGCCAAAGAGATCCGTCGACAACTAGAAGCGTTTATTCAAGGGTTCAACCAACTCATTTAAATAAGTAGGAAAAAAATTAAGAATGTTATTAGCTTTGAAGTAATAGGGCACGAAACTTCTAAGTAGGCACATTTAAGGACGAACTAATTGATAAACTATAATTTTCTTTTGCAGGTACTGCGCAGCTGGATAATCATGACTTGACGTTGGAACAAGCCCGTGCAGACAAGGATAGGATTGAGTATATTTCCCTTCATCTTGCTCAAGTTCGAGCAGCAATACAGTAAGTTTGTAGTATCAAAAGGTTGTTTAAATTAACATGTGATAAGAACTTAATTACACTAAAAAAAAATTCTTTTATAAAAGATCATCTTAATCATCCAAAACTAGAGCATGAGTCAGCATCATTTTATTCAGCCTGCTTCACTGAAGTAGAAACTTCTTTAATAAGTTCTTAAGTAAACATAATTTGAAAGAAAAAAAAAAGACTATATATGTGGAATAGATTTTCAATGGTTTACAATAATTGAGAGTTACTTTTTTAGTTGAGATCAGTTTTGTTCCCTCACCAACATATGATCACAACAATTCTTAAAAGAAATTAAAAAAATTTAGTTGAGATCAGTTTTGTTCCCTCACCAACATATGATCACAACAATTCTTAAAAGAAATTAAAAAAAATAATTGGTATTCAAAGCTAATATATGTTAATGTAATGCCAATATTATTTTGTTTGCAGAGAGGGTGTTAATGTGAAAGGATATTTTGCATGGTCCTTGACTGATAATTTTGAATGGAGTGAAGGATATAGCGAACGTTTTGGGCTTATCTATATTGACTTTGCCAAAGACCTCAAGCGGTATCCAAAAGTATCTTCGAAATGGTATGCTAGATTTCTCGAGTCATGAACGCCCGTGTTCTCCATTCCTCCAATTGTGGAGTAGCTTGTGGACAAAATCCAGCATGTCTGTAATTTCTTTTCTTCAAATCTTGTTAATTTTTTCTTTCTACATTATTTTTATTTTGGGAGAATAGGTCTAGCATGTAATTTGCTACAATTATGACCTAGCTAAAACCCATTAATTTATGTGACAATAAAGTTATTCATAAGCAATGGTATTTGCGACGAAATAATTGAAATGGAGCTTTGTAACTTAGATCTTTAATTAAAATAGCCTTTTTGATGCAAAATTCTAATAACATAACTCTATGACAATTGTATAAAACAAGTACACAAAATAGCAACAATGGGAGACCATTGATATTAGAGATTAGATGCATAAATCTATACAAATTTCCTGAAATAACAAAAGTAATTTAAATAAAAATAAAACTATAGATAACAATGTTTCTTAATGCATTAACTAACATTTTATCCTCTCTTAGTATCTCATCGTGTTCCATGTTAACATATCATTTCGGTGAAACTTAATTTTTGGCAAATTGTTTTTTAATTGCCTAATGTTCTCGTCGATGGATTGATCTTTGCTAGCTTATAGCTATCTTAAAAATATTCCTTCAAAATATTTAGCAATACATGCATGGAGAGTAAATATTCTCACTGGACTAGCACTACATAGTATGCGTTAATAATAGCTTCTACTAAATATCTCGTATTCTCTCATGTTGTGACAAAACCAGATTAACCGCATGCTTCTATATGAACACTTCTGAATGGCAACGTTCATTCTTGAATAGGTGTTTAAATGTCCAAAAGTTCTTTCTCACTCTTAGGAGTTTATCTCTATTCTCTCATTTATATACACTCTTTTGTGAGATTTTAGGGTTTGAAATATTTCATATTGGGAGTATTTAGATTAGGGTTTTGTTGAAGAGATTCTCTACATATTATACTCCTCAATAGATTTTCTTCCTTCTCCACTAGCAACTTGGGTCATTTTTGTTGAACCACATAAATTTATATGTTCTTCTTTTGTGTTTATTTTTTCCTCTGATAAGGTTGATTATGTGTTTGCTGGGTGTTTTTCTTAATCTAATATGAGTGTCTTGAGTTCATTGATCACAAAGTTAGGAGGCCTATAGTTAAGTTCAATATTGATAAGTTCCGGTGGTGTTATCAACTTAGTAGTTGGCACATATCAGAACTATTGACTCAGCAAGGTTATAGGAGTCACTTTCAGGGAAGAAGTCAGTCAATATGCATGACAAAGCATTGAAGGAGTTAGATGAAAAAGCCCTAATTGTGAATCACTTGTGCCTGGCAAATGAAAGTTATGATGAACTTTCTTTTGAGAAGACAAACACTTTGTTGAGGAATAGACTTAATGATTACTACCTCAAAAAATCCTTGACGAATTATTTGATTCTGAAGCAGCGTTTGTTTCTTCTCTGCATGCTAGAAGGCACACCCATTAAGTCTCATATTGCTAAATTTAATTATGTGATTAATGAGTTCGATAAGATAAAAAATTGGAATTGATGATGAAGGTCAAGCCCTTTCAATGTGATGTTCACTGCCTTTTTCTTATAAAATTCCAGAGATGTCACAGCAAATGAGAGAAAATAATTAGTTAGCATCAAAGAAATTAACATCAAAGAAATAGCATATGCTCAATAAGATGAGATTGGCAAAGAATTAACATGTGAGTCTAACAATAACCAACTAGTTCAGGCTTATTCATTATGGAGAAGGTGAAGAATAAAGTACCTATTGATAATTTTAGACAAGATTTTATTTTGCAACAATCGAAGAAAGAAGAGGCACATCAAGCGTTATTGTACTTAAGTGTAGAACAAAAAGAAATCAAATAGTCAGGAAAAGGATACGCTAACGCAACAATATTTCAGGATGATCTAGATCATATCCTTTCAGTCATTAATGTGATAAGTCAGCCCATTTCAAGGATATGTCAATATTTATTTGAATATTCATGTCACATCAGTTTTGAGAGGAAGTTGTTCTCCACTTGTATTTGAGAAGGAATTGCTTCGATGGTCAATACTATTTCATACTAGTAGTTGGTCAAGGAAAAGTCCACACTTATTCGCATGATGCATGACAGTATCTGCATCTGATCTGTCAAATAGAGGCATGAGCTGCCCAGCTGACAATCTCACCAACAGTGGAGCTGACTCGTCGGACAAAGGCACAAGCTCTTGACCTCATAAGCACACCAAAACCGATCATACAACTCATTGTATGAAGGCCCAAGCCTTCAAGCCTAAAAGTACCAAGTAGCACTAGAAAGAAAACCTGTCCAGCACTTAACAAAAATTTTGAAACTTTTGAAAAAACCGAGTGGCATAGTTACCTAAAACAATGAATTGTTTCCTATAAAATCCTACTTAGTATTGTCGTGCATGTGGGTTACGACGAGTTTACAAGAACCACACTCACCTCTTCGTGTCAACTCAAGATACGTAATAAGTTTTGAATAGAATGAATCAATATTTGCTTCAAAATCTCCACATGCACAATTAATTAGAAGATTCAGACTTTACATGAATAAAGTAACTCGTCACATGAATTAAACTCAACTGGTTGACTATAAGTTTTTCATGGACTCGTTTCCCTGCATAAATATATGAAAGCGCCTTTTTAAGAAAAAAGATGGAAAAGTACATATTGAGTTAAAACAAGAGAAGTACCTAAAAGAACAAAACCCATATGCAATTGAAACCAATTTTCACTTATATGAATATAGTATGCGAATAAAAACTATAGGGGATGTGAATACGAAGAATATTTTTGAAAATCCAAGATAAGGATACTTCATAAGTTTAGGAAGAATAAAATTATATGCATGTGAATTAATGTTACTTTTGGCGTGATGTGGAATTTTAAGGTCATAATGAAAACTTTTTGCTAATATTAAGGTCATAATGATTGAAAAACAAAATAACTTCGGCGTTGTAAAATATATACAAGTTATAGGAATGAATGATTAACAAAAAATAGCAGAATATTTGTATGTCTTCATTAAGAAAGTATAAGAACTATATAACTGCAACTATAAATAAATGAAATTGTAAACCGACCATTTTGCACTAGATTTTTGCTTTCCTTAGAAAGGTCGTACCTCAAAATTTGTTGATGCAATTCATATTTTAAAAAAAAGTACTATAAAAGTCATTGCTGCAAAACTTACGTGACATATTCACATCCAACTCCATCAAGATGACTCACTAAATTGAACACTCCACCAATCCACAACTTTTGACACCAGCCGAATATGCTGAAACATCAGGCAAGGAAGAAAACAAGTATATTAGACTTGAATCCTAGAGATTGAAGATGATACCAAAAGGTTGCTTGACTTATAACTGGAGATGTCAAAAGCGTCATTGTTTTGCAGCACCAAAATGAAATCTAGACCATCTACACGGGTCATGATCCATCAAATGTTCTTGAGAGCACATGTGAACTGGATAAGATAAAATATGGAAACATTTGATGAAAGGCTTAAAAATTTCTCAACACAAAATAAAATCTCCTGATTGAAAGATAGAAATTCCCAGAATAAAAAAACACCCAAACTGACAAAGAACTCAATCTGAAACATGCATCTTCACAATCTCAAAACAGATAATTGTCGTCCTAACCCGCCATAACTAAGATTCTTCTCTGTAAACCGCGGGTAAACTCTCAAGGATCTTGGCTGTGTATGTCTCCCAAATAACTCCAACACGATCTAGCATATCGAGCTCATTTCTGTAAAACTGTAAATCTCTCTGTGGAGTCATATCCCAAGTCCTTTCGACATTCCACATATACCACACCATACGATTAAAACAAAAGAATATACTCAAATAGATACATCTACTTAAATTGAGTATACTTAATTTTATCAGCATCCAAGTGATAGTGGACCACCCAGGGGACTGTTTGATGTGGATTGACTAACAGACAGTCTCTCTCAAGACCATAACTGATTAAACAACGTGAGGATGTTCTAAATCAATTTCATATACGTCATTAATATTATATAAACATAAACAAATATATTACACTTTACCTACTTCGAGAACCATGGAACTTTGAAGTCTACATTGTAGAAACCTTATATAAGTATGCTAGGACAGCACTACTCCAAGATATAGCACCACATGCATCGAAGTCCTCCAAGAGATGGAACAATCTGAGATGTACTTTATTTGTTAAGTAATCTGGAGACAAAGTAGTGTGGATCATGTGCATGATATAACCACATGCATACTGCTGGGCCGGCACATGTGTCAACGAATCCACGTTGAACTGCTGATAGAGCCAAGCTCCTGAATTGAAAGAAAGATATTCCCAAATAGAGAAAATCAAAAATGAAAGAAAATGAAACAAGCCTCCTAACAAGTCAGTTGGCAGTTGTAGATCAAGGACGAAAAGACAGCAATAGTTTTCATCTTAGAGAGAGAGAGAGAGAGAGAGAGAGAGAGAGAGAGAGAGAGAGGTTTTCATTAGATCTGCAACTTTTTAGACAAGAATACATCTCTGGTATGTCTTTGATACATACAAGAGTTATAGAAACCAAGTATACATCAAGCATTTGTGACAACAAAAGCAGTATTGTGCAGTAATATACTACTGAACAGCAATAAATACCTAGAACACTAAGGCAGACGAGAAGGCCTACAATAGATACAGAAGAGTCCTAAAACCCTTAAACTCAGGATAGAAGTCTCATAGATAAGAAAGAAAACTAGTAGAGAAAATAAAATTCACAAATAATCTGCATAATTCTGAAATTTGCAGAACAGGTTTGGAATTTAGAAATCAACCCCAGCGAAATTATAAAGTACCCATGAAACTTTGAATCTTCGTAACTTCTGTATACAAACTCTTGTTTTTACATTCCAGAATGTCCTACGATCCTTTTTTCATCTTCTTTCTGATACAGCTGAAAAATAGGTAATTTAAAACTGTTGGGTGATCCCTCTGATATTAGACTCCCCTGCTTGAAAAAGGAATCGACCCCGAGTTCTACTTGAAACTCGTGGATGAACTCTGCTGGTGGTTTAAGGGGAGGATATTGTTTGAATCTTTCCAAGAGGCATTAAATTTGAAGTGAAGGATTTATCACTATAACTCCGACTACTAAAAGTTTCATATTAAAATAGATTCAAGTCCGGCTACGGCCTAATGTTCAAAAAAAAAAAAAAAAAAATCAATGGACTCAAACGAATAGTCCCGCCAGTGGCCTTGTTTGGTTGCAAGAGTTGAAAGAGTAGAGTTCGGAGTTTTTAGAAAGAAAAGTTGGAAGAGTTGGAGGTTAGAGTTATTAACTCTCAACCAATTTGAAATTGGTGTAAGAGTTAAGCACTTGCCCCCAAAAAATAAGGGCAAAGTGCATATTCTCTTTTTAAAAATGCCAAGTTTGCCCTCTACAAGACCCACTATAATTACACTCTTTGACTCTTACAAAATTTAGGTGTTTAGAAGATTTAGCAAAAGTTAGGGCTCCAACTCAAGCTAACTCTTCCAAACACTTCAAATTTAGAAGAGTTAGAGATGTATCATCAAAGGGCAAAGTTGGAAGAAACAAGAGACTTTTTTGCACTTTGCCCCCTCCATTTTTAGGACAAAGGCTTACTCTTACCCCAACTTAGGCCTTGTTTGGTAAGTGTAATAGGAGAGTTAGAGTTAGGGTTTTTAGAGAGAAGAGTTGCGATGAATTGGAGGTTGGGGTTGTTAAGGGAGCGGTTACCCCCCCCCCCCAAAAAAAAAAATAATAATGAAAGCACCCCCACAAATTATTACAAGTTTGCCATTTTTTTTGACATTTTCACCCTTAGTGAAAAGTCTAAAATAACCCCTTCTTCTTCCTCCTCCTCCCTTCCCCCTCCCCCCATTCCCGGCCTCCCCCTCCCCCCCCTCCCTGGCTTCCCCTTCTCCTCCTCCCTCCTCTCGCGGCCCCCTCCTCTTCTCTACTCTGCCTCCTCCGCCTCCCCTCCGCCTCCCCCGGCCGCCCCCCTCCTCCCCCCTCTCACCGGCCCCCACCCCCTCCCCCTCCTCTTGTCCTCCCCCTACTCCGCCTCCTCCCCCTCCCCTCCGCCTCCCCCCCGGCCTCCCCCTCCCCTCCTCCCCCCGGCTCCTGCTCTCCCTCCTCCCCCTTCCCTCTTTGGCCATCTCTGGCAGAACAGTCCATGACTGTTCGGTCAGAGCTGGTCGAACAGCCTCTGATCTGTTCGGCCAGTTCTAACCGAACAGGCTAGGGCCGAAGGGGAAGGTGGAGGGGGAGGGGAGGGAAGGGGAGCCCGGGGGAGGAGGAGGAGGGAGGCCGGGGGCAAAGGGGGCAGAGTAAGAGGGAGGGGGAGGGGGCCAGGGGATGGGAAGGGGGAGGAGGAGGAGAAGGGCAGGGGTGTTCGCTGGCAAGGGAGGGAGGTGGCCGAGGGTCGTCGGCAAAGGAGGGAGAGGAGGAAGAAGAGAAGAAGAGGGCATTTTCGCATTTTAAAAAAATTAGGGGTGCCTTTAGCAGTTTCTGGGGTGCCTTCAACACTGGGGTGCGTTCATCATTTTTTGGGGTGGAAATATCTGCTCCTGGTTGTTAACTGTTACACCAAGTTGAAATTAGTATAAGCGTTTAAGCACTTGCATTTTTTTAAAATCCCAATTTCACCCTTGATAAGACCTGCCAACATTGCATCCTAACTCCCCAATTTCACCCTTGATAAGACCTGCCAACATTGCATCCTAACTCGTGCATAATTTAAGGCCTTGTTTGTCTAGAAGAGTTAGAGAATTGGAGTAAAATCTCAACTCCAAAAAGAGTTACAAACTAACTCTTGCACCAACTTGTAGGCCTTGTTTAGCAATAAAAGTTAGTAAGAGTTGGCCCAACTCTTGCTAACCCTTCAAAACACTCAAATTTAGAAGATTAGAGGGTAAAGATGAGGGGTCTAGTCAAGGGTATTTTTGAGATTTTTGAAAAAAATATGCATTTTGCACTCTATTTTTTTTGGGGGGGGGGGGGGAGTGCTTAACTCCTACACCAACTTAAAATTCGTGTAGGAGTTAATCCATTCTCTCTCTAACTCTCCCCAACTCTTTTCTCTAAAAACAACTAACTCCTACACCCCAACTCTAATTACCAAACAAGGCCAGATTTGCTGTAAAAGTAAGCCTTTCCCTCAAAAAGGGGGCAAAATGCAGAAAGATTTATTTTTTTATTTCGACTTTATCCTTTGATGAGACATCTCTAACTCTTCCAAATTTTAAGTATTTGGAAGAGTTAGCAAGAGTTGGGGGCCTAACCCTTGCTAACTAATGTAGCCAAACAAGGCTCGTGTTTGGAAGAGTTAGCAAGAGTTAGGAGAGTTAGCAAGAGTTGGGGGCCTAACTCTTGCTAACTAATGTAGCCAAACAAGGCTCGTGTTTGGAAGAGTTAGCAAGAGTTAGAAGCCTAACTCTTGCTAATTGTTGTGGTCAAACAAGACCTCAAAGTTGGTGTAAGAGTTAGCTTGTAACTCTTTTTTGAATTGAAATTTAATCTCAAACTCTCTAACTCTTCTAGCCAAGCAAAGCCTTAGAAGCTTAACTTTTGCTAACTCTTGTTTCAAAACAAGGACCGAAAATTTCTCTCCTCTTCGACATTTAAACATCTTTGTGAGGCAACTTTTTCTCAGACTATAATCTGAATCATTGAGACTGTTTCCCATCATCTCATTTATCATCTATAAGTTGATAACCCAAACCTGACCTTTCTGGAAAATCTGGTCTTGGTGAAATAAACAAATACTCACTAGGAACATCCTACTATTTTTTCGTCTGGCATATTTTGTGAATCTTAGGCAATGTTCTTGTTGTTGTACCAGCAATTTCAAATGTCAATGTCAAGGACTACTACTACTTTCCCACCACTCCATCTCCAAGACGAGCACTGCTCTGGCTCAAGGCAAAATTCCCGAGTTGGGGCTCAGAGGAAGATACCAAGCTCCAGCTCGAGGCAAAGAACCTAAGCTCTGACTCAAGGTGAAATCACCTAGAGGGGGTGAATAGGTATAAGCTAATCAATGCAGAATTATAAACAAGTACAAAATTAACTAACACAATAAACTCACAACCAATAAATGAAGCCGTATACCCAGTGAAAGGCTCTGAACTTCTCCTCGTGATTCCTCTTAAATAAGAGTTGAGGTGCTTAATTGCTTTCTTGGTTTAAACGAGTGCAAACATATAAAACAATATCAAGAATATAATGATACGCAAATAAGTGCATGCAAGATATATAAATTGTTTGTATTTTGAGTGCCTCATATTCATTAGAGAAGAACTCAGGATCAGGTGGAGGAATTACAAGCTTTAGAAATCAAGTACGAACATGTACAAGATTTGTGCATGTTATAAATCGACTAGCAAGTCTTATTAGTCGACTTATGTTTTATCTTAGTTGACTTATAGTTTGGAATAGTCGGTTAGTGCTAGCAACAGAGGTTGGGTTCTAAGATTTTGTCAGAGTAATCGACTTATAATATCTTATAGTAGATTAGTTTTATGTATTAGTTGACTTATGCTTGGGTATAGTCGACTAATGTCGGGTTTTTGGCATTTTTCTTTTCTGATTATGTTTCTAGTTTGGATTGAATTCTGTTTTCCTTCTTCCTCTGAGGCGGTGTTGATTGGATTGTTGAAGTTTGGTTGGACTAGGATCATCTTAGGTGTCTATATAAATCCCTTGGAGTGGCCTTTTGAAGGCTATTTCCACCATTGAGAATTGTAAGAGAGAAATATTCTTCTAACTCTTGTATTTTTTCCTCTGTTTTCAATAAAGTTTCTCCCCTCCTCCTCGTGGAAGTAGGTACTCTTGCTGAACCACGTTAAATCTCATGTTTTTGGTTGTGTGGTGATTTGTCTTTATTACTTGCTAATGGTAGATCCGCTCTGACGCTTCTGTTGCCCAGCCTTCAACTCGATGTTTCTCTCTTGTTCTGTCAATATTGATCACAACAATTGGTATCAGAGCAATGTCTAGCAAAGTAACCACGATAACCAAGTTCGGGGTAGAGAAATTCGACAGGAAGTTCAACTTCTTATTGTGGAAGATGCGAGTAACGTCATTGTTCGTGAAGGAGGGCACACACAAGGCCCTACTTGGTATTGAGAAGAAGCCATCAACGACATTACTTTCATGCAAAGGTGACGATCATACTATGCCTATCAGATGAGCTCCTTTACAACGTCATGAACAAGGAGACAATTGTTGGTCGTTGGTGTAGGCTAGAAAGCCTTTACATGATAAAGAATTTGTCGAACAAGCTCTTCATAAAGCAGTTATACATCCTTCTGAAAGAAAGTATGTCTATTCTACAACATCTTAATGCTTTTAATAAAATTTTAAGCGATTTGTTGGCTCTAAAGGTTAAACTAGAAGAAGAAGACAAATCTCTTCTGTTACTCTCTTCTCTTCCATAAAGTTATGACCACTTGGTGACCACCATCCTGTATGGTAAGAAGGCCTTAGAGTTAGAAGATGTCAGGCAGATGCTCTGAAACGAGCGGATGAAGAAGACAGATTCTACAAAAGAGGCCTCATAACTGATTATCAAGGGTCAGAAGGGGAGATTAAAGAGTAGGAGACCCAAAAGGGATCCAGAAACTTCTAGCAGTTTTCTTGCTATTTTTGCAAGAAACCAGGGCACATCAAGAAAGTTATATAAAATACAAATAGGTGCTGAAGAAGAAAAGCAGTAAGGATTCTGATGGGGCTAATGGAAAGACCAATCAAGTCGAGGTTTCGAACAAGCAGATGAGGATCTATGTGATGTCTTGATAGCTCAGTAAGAAAAAGATAAGTACTCAGATGTTTGGTTACTTACTCGGGGTGCACATACCACATGTGCCCAAAAAAAGAATGATTCGATACTTACAAGGCTCGTGATGGAGGCTCTGTCCTGATGGTAATGACGTCGTATGCAAGACAATTGGCATCGGCAACATTCGTATGAGGTTGTTTGATGGACAGGTTCGAACCCTCACGAATGCACGTCACGTTCCAGATTTCGTTGCGAGATTTGGAAGCTCGAGGGTACAAGTTTACATGTGCAGATGGATGTATCAAAGCTATCGAGGGCTCCATAACGATTATCAAAGGAGAAAGAACAGCAAACTTGTACAAGTAAACAAGCATAATTATTGTTGGTGATTCATCGGCAGTAACGGAGAAGGAGGATACTGTAAGACTTTGGCACATGCATATTGGATACCTAAGCGAGCGAGGTCTTCAAGCCCTACACAACAAAGGTGAAAGTACACTTAGAGAGGGGAGAATAGGTGTAGTGCTAATCTAATGACAATTAATGCGAAAATGCAAATAATATAAAATGAATGATGCAAACGGTAAACTCAAAGTAAAAAGTGAAGTCGGATTCCCTATGAAGGGCTCTAGAACTGCTCTATATTCCTCTAAATAATGAGTTGAGGTGCTCAATTGCCTTCTTGGTTGAGAGAGTGATAACCGACAATAAGAATGATGCTAGTATTGAATAGCAAGTGCAAATGAATGTTAAACACAAGAAAAAGCAATAGCACGTATAATAGAGCAAGAGAAAGCAATCGCAAACACAAAAAATTTGTTTCAAGGTTCAAGTACAAAGCTCTACGTCCCGTCTTCACCGCGTGAAGAATTTCACTATTCACTAAGAATCTTTCTACAAAAGAGCCACAACAGAGGAATTACAATGGTCTACACAAGATCGGAGTACACAACTCCAACTCTCAATCCTCTACAAAAGAGATAGCACAAAGCCAATGAAGTTTACAAGTTCTTGGTGAGCACAAAAATCAAAAACACTCTTTTTACAACTTTTTATAGTATATGATGAGAAGTGAGGCTCAACAAGTTTGTGAGAGAAAATTCAGTTGAAATGAATGAATTTAAGAGCTGAAAACTTGCAGAAATTGGTTTGAAAATGAGACCACTTGGAGCAAGAAAACTAGAAAACTCTCTCTGTTGAATAAACTTGATTTTTCAAAATATTTCTCAAAATAAAAAAATTCTCTATTGTTTAATCCTCTACAAATGAACTATATATAGGCAAATGATAAACATTGTTAGTATAGCTTATCAGATCATTAGGAAAGAAATTAGGTCCAAAAAGAGAAAATATTCGTTGGAGAATAAATTAAAAAATCTCAGATTTTAAAAACTAGCCGTTATTGTAGCTCTATCAGAACTCAATCCACCAGCCGGTCGACCAATAGTTCAAATAATTTGAACTACCTGTTGACTTCAGTCGACTACCCGATCGATCAATCTCAACTGAGACCAAGGGCCAATAAAACTCTGACAGTCAGTTGACCGCCCGGTCGACCGTTGCCGGTCAACCAGTCGATCGCTTGACAAACGTGCACGGCATGCACAAACCTAAAATTGGCCACGAGGTCCGATCGACCGGCCGGTCGATTGACCTAGCCTAAAAACACATTTACAGGTAAATTTTGGAATTAAACTCATTTTTAAATATTTTGTAATTATTTGAAAAATAATTTGGCAATATATAGGCTATGGGATACATAATAGAGACAGGATATATAAATTTAAAAAATATGAACACTTATCAAACACCAAACCTTGTATAATATCAAAACAGAAAAACTAGATGTGAAAACTTGTATTTTTGTGTGTGATTTCTTGAGAATCAATTCTATATTTTATATTTTAAACATTCTATTTTCTTACATATGTTCTATATGTCTTCAAGCAATCTTCAATAGGGCTTCTCCAAATACAAATCTTGATCATTCAAACTCGAATCCTTTTCTTGAGTAATCTTGAGACTAGAGCACCTTCCTTTTGAGAAAGAACACACTAAAATATTCTTTGAACCTGAAATACTTAAAGTACTTAAACTTGATTAGTACCGAATAACTTCATGTGGTTTATAACCATCAAAAAAATCGGAGAGTGTACCCTTGGGCCAACAATCCCCTTTTTTATAATGACAAAACACATGAGTTATTTAGGATAAACAAATATAGAAAGCTTGAAAACTCTCCTAAAGTGATGCTTATCTATCAAGTTACATCGTACATAACTAATGATATAGCAATGTCAAAACAAATCATATGCATATAGGTATGGATATGAAATATGGAATACTTATGCATAAACGAACCAACCTCCATCCATGCCTCCAACCACCAAAATAATAAGCATACAAAACAAAACAAAAAACACAAAGCAAACAAACATGAATTAGAGGCAATCATAAATTGCTAAATCTCATAAATACCTTCATTATATTCATAATGACTAATAACTCATACAATCTTCTCCCCCTTTTTTTCTCATATATCAAAAAGGATATAAAAACCAATTGAAGGAATAAACATAAATACCAAAAAAATAAACAAGAATCCTGACCATAATGCAAATATTTAATTCACCACAAATGAAAGAAAATATATTAAATCAACTAGTTTAGTAAAGATGTCCGCTAATTGAAAATCTGTAGAAACATAATCAACCTCAATATCTCCTTTCTCATAATGATCTATAAGAAAGTGATATCTAATCTTTATATGTTTGGTCATACTATGTTGATTTGCATTCTTGGTCATATGAATGGTATTAGTCTTATCACAAAATATTTTAATATGGTCAAAATGTAAATCATAATCAAAAAGAGTGTTTCATCCAAAGAACTTGCACACAACAGCTCTGGGCGCAACATACTCCGCCTCGACGATTGAGAGGACTATGAAATTTTGTTTCTTAAAAGACCATGAAACAAAACAATTTTCAAGAAATTGACAAGTTCAACTTGTGCTCTTCCTATCCACTTTACAACCGGCACAGTCGGCATCCGAATAACTCGTCATTGAAAATTATCTAATTTTCGGATATCACAAGCTCATTCCAATAATGCCCTTAAGATATCTAATAATGTGTTTTACAACAATCAAGTAAGACTCTTTAGGACAAGATTGAAATCTAGCACATAGACACACACTAAACATGATATCAGGTCTACTAACTGTCAAGTAAAGCAAACTAGCAGTCATGCTATGATAGAGTTTAATGTCAATAGTTTTACCTTGTTCGTCCTTATCAAGCTTAGTTGTGATAGCCATGGGAGTCTTGCTAATCTTCACATTTTCAAGACAAATTTCTTGATAAGCTATCTTGTATATTTGGCTTGATTGATAAAGATACCATCATCCATTTGCTTGATTTGGAGTCTCAGAAAATAGTTGAGCTCTCTCATCATGCTCATTTCAAACTCTTTCTTTATGCATGATTCAAAATCCTTACAAAATTTTTCATTAGTAGATTCAAAAATGATATCACCAACATATATTTGCACTATGAAGATATCTTTATCTACATGCTTTGTAAACAATGTAGTATCAATTTTGTCTTTAATAAAACCATTTAAAACAAGAATATTACTCAATCTTTCATATTAAGCTCTTGGAGCTTGTTTTAAACCATATAAAGCCTTATCAAGCTTACATACAAATTTCGGATGTGTAGGATCAATAAACCCTGGGGTTGTTCAACATATACCTCCTCCTCAATGAAACCATTCAAAAATACACTTTTAACATTCATTTGAAAAAATTTAAAATCTTTAAATAAAGCAAAAAACAAGTGTCATCTGTATGGCTTCAAGCCGTGCTACGGGCGCAAAGATTTTCTCAAAATTGATTCCTTTGATTTGGGTGTAACCTTAAGCCACTAACCTAGCTTTATTTCTAATAACATTTTCTGACTCACCAACTTAATCTCAAATATCCATTTAGTACCAATAGTTGGTCTATCATGGGGCATAGGAACAAGATGTCAAACTTAATTGCGCTCAAATTGATTAAGCTCTTCTTTTATAATAAGTAACCAATATGAGTCGCCCTCGACTTCAAGGATGTTTTTGGGCTCAATATGAGAGATGAACGCAAAATGGCCACATAAATCATGAAGTTTAGAGCAAGTAGTTATCCCTTTGAATACATCACCTATAATGAGGTCTTTGGGATGGTTTGTAGAATATCTCCAATCCTTTGAAAATGGTTAAGTTGGCTCCACTTCAATGTTTTGATCTTCACCATTAGTGTCATTCTTTTTCTTGTCATCCTTCTCTTGAGCCGGTAAGTCCATCATGAAAATATTTTCAAAATTTTCACCTAAAAAATCAATCTCTACAACATTCTTTACAAGAGAGTTAGAATCCTCAAATTTCACATGCATAGATTCTTCAATTGTTAAAGTTGACTTATTGAAGACCCTATAAGCTTTACTAGTGTTAGAATAATCAACAAAGATGGCTTCAAAAAAATTTGGGTCAAATTTACCGAAGTCACCTTTGGTGTTCAAAATAAAACATTTACAATTAAAAACTTTGAAATAGAAAACATTTGGTTTTCTCAAATAATACATCTCAAAGGGAATTTTATTTGAATTTTTGGAAAAATAAATTCGATTCCCAATGTAATATGAAGTGTTTACGGCCTCGGTCGATAGATATTGAGAGATTCTATATTCACTAATCATTGTCCTAGAAATTTCTTAAAGAGTACGATTATTTCTTTCAATGATTCTATTTTGTTGTGGAGTTCTTTTGTTGTGAAGTTTTCGGACAAGATAATTCATGTTTAATTCTATTTTCTTCACAATAACTGATAAAAGAATGATTGACGAACTCACCATCTCTATCACTCCTTATGCGTAAAATCGAGAAATCTTTTTCTTTTTCAACACTTTTTTCTAAAAACATGAAAATGTGAAAAAGCCTCATTTTATGTTCTAAAAAGAAAACTCATGTAAATCTTGAGAAATCATCAACTAAAACAAAAATAAAACAGTTACCACTAAGACTTTTGGTTTTAGTTGGACCAAATAAATTCATATGTATCAATTTTAGAGGTTTAGATGTCATGATATCCTTAATTGATTTGAAAGAGGACTTGATTTATTTCTCAAGTTGGCACACATCACAAATGTGGTTTTTTTCAAATTTTAAATTAGGAATACCTTTTACTGATTCCCTAGAATTAATTCGGGATAGAAGGTCAAACGAAATATGACCTAGTCTTCTATGCCAAAACCAAGAATCCTCGTTAAAAGCATTCAAACAAGTGGCATTACATTTTAAATTTAGCATGCCAATCATATAAACATTGTTTTCGCAAAAATCGGAAAGAACACAAGTATTAGATTTCTTGTCACAAGTAGAGTCATCAAAAATTACCCTTAAATATTTGTCATATAATTGACTAATGCTTAATAGATTATATTTAAATCCATCTACCAAAAAAACTTCTTCAATCAAAGGAAATGAGCCAAGCTTGATATTACATATACCAATGATTTTACCTTTTGAATCATCCCCAAAGGTGATGGTGCCACCTTCATGATACCTTGATAGGGTTGCAAAGTTATTGATATCCCACGTCATGTGCTTTGAGCAAACACTATCAAGGTATCACCGCTTCCTTCGTCTTAAAACCTTGGTGCGTACCTATATTATGTAAAGTAGGAGTCGATTTGATACCCAAACTTTCTTATTCCTAAAATGTTAGTTTTTCGAACCCAAATATGACTATTTGATGCATTCAATTTATCATAACAAAACTTAACTAAATGATCTTGGCAGCCACAATAGGTGCATGTATACACCTTGGTATATAAAAATGCATGATGTATGTGGCCATGATGAGCATGTACGTGAGTAGCATGATGAGCATGTATTGTGATTGTGTATGAGCATGATAATGAGAATGTGAAACATGATGAGTGTGTGGTTTCCTATGAGTCTGCCCTTTGAAACATAGATTCCAATCTAACTTTGTCAAATTCACACTTATTCAAATATTTCTCAAAGTGTTGATTTTATTTTTCAAATTGAAAATCTCATTTTCATCAATAATAGAAAATTTAGTTTTGCAAGAGATTTTGTGTGCATCAAAATCCTTTTGTGCCTTTTCAAGAGTGGAAGACAATTTTTTTTTTCTTTCAAAATGACAACTAATTTATTTTGAAGAAGTTCATTTTTCTTTTTATTTTCAAATACTTTTTTTAAGAAAATCATAGTTGTTGAAAAGTTTTTCAAAAGCTTCACCAAATTCATCCATGGACAATTCACAATCATCAAGACAAGATTCGCATGTTATCTTGGGTGTGTTCTCATTTGCCATGAAACACACATTGGTCGTGTTCACCGCTTCTTCAGAGTCACTTTCCGAATCTCGTGTTGCCTTCAAGGCCTTCTTTTTATATAGCTTATTGGAGGTACAGAGTTTGCTCTTTGTATCCGGCAATCGGCAATAACATGTCCGTGCTTCCGGCAATTGTAGCAACCTATTTTCTTTTCCTCCTTCCCTTACCATCTTCTTCGGTTGTTGAATTTGATTTTATTGTACATCCTTCTTCTTTTTTTTGGGTGCTTTTTCCTCTCTAGCCTTTCTTTCCATCTCATGGTTTTTAGATTTTCAATGAAATCAATGAGCTACATCTCCTCTTTATCATTAAGCTCCTTAAAAGTTGTAGATTTGACTTCCCAAGATGGTGAAAGTGCACGAATCACCATCCTCACCTTTTGATCATTGTCAATCTCATGACGTAAAGCAAGACCATTGTAATTTTAGTGAACTTGGTAATCATGTCATCAATAGATTCATCTTCATTCATGAAAAAATTCTCATATTGAGAACGCAAGAGATCAATCTTAGCTCTCTTAACTTGTGAAGTCCCCTCCGTGTGTGACAACCAAGCGTGACTGAATCTCAAATGCGGATTTGCAATGAACTACCCTAGACAAATCATCATTCAAGGCTTGAAGCAATGCATAGTGAGCTTTTGCATTTGCATCAAATTTCTTATTGGTAATTTTGGACCAAGTGTCATCATCACCATCTGGTAAACTAAATAATTTGGTCACCGTCTTGGCAACCCGGCTTTTTAAGAATTGCAAGAAAACGATCATCTTAACTTTTCATATAAGAAAGTTAAAACCATCAAACTTGGGTAGAGTCTTAATATATTCGGCCATGTAAACTAGTGACAAATCAAGCAAACAGTGCAACAGAGTGAGTGATTAGTAAAGGATCACTCTAAGGTGGTTAAACCAAAAATTAGAGTCCAAAAGCTCTGATACCAATTGAAAGTACACCTAGAGAGGGTGAATAGGTGTAGTGCTAATCTAATGACAAATAATGCGAAAATGTAAATAATTATAAAATGTTAATGCAAACGGTCAACTTAAATCAAGAAGTGAAGCCGGATTCCTTATGAAAAGCTCTAAAACTTCTCCTCTATATTCCTCTAGACAATGAGTTGAGGTGCTCAATTGCCTTCTTGATTGAGAGAGTAAAAACCGACAAATAAGGATGATGCTAGCAATGAATAGCAAGTGCAAATGAATGTAAAACATAAGAAAAAGCAATAGCAAGTAGAATAAAGAAAGAGAAAAAGCAATCGCAAACATAAGAGATTTGTTTCGAGATTCAAGCACAAAGTTGTACGTCCCCGCCTTCACCGCGTGAAGAACTTCACTATCCACTAAGAATCTTTCCATAAAGAAGCCTCCACAAATGAACTACAATGGTCTACACAAGACCGGAGTACACAATTCTAACTCTCAATCCTCTACAAAAGAGGTAGCACAAAGCCAATGAGGTTTACAAGTTATTGGTAATTACAAAGATCACAAACACTCTTTTACAACTTCCTATAGTATATAATGAGAAGTGAGGCTCAAGAAGTTTGTGAGAGAGAAAATTCAATTGAAATGAATGAATTTAAGAGCGAAAAATTTGCAGAAATTGGTTTAGAAATGAGACCGCTTAAAGCAAGAAAACTAGAAAACTCTCTTTTGAATAAACTTGATTTTTTTCAAAATATTTTCCAAAATCAAAAGATTTCTCTATTGTTTAATCCTCTCCAAATGAACTATATATAGACAAATGATAAACACTGTTAGTATAGCTTATCAGGTCATTGGAAAGAGATTAGGTCCAAAAGAGGTAAAATATTCATTGGAGAATAAGTTAAAAATCTCATATTTTAAAACTAGTCGTTATTGTAGCTCTGTCAGAACTTTGATCAACCGGCCGGTCGACCAATAGTTCAAATAATTTGAACTAACCATTGACTTTGGTCGACCACCTGGTCAACCTACCTCAACCGAGACCAAGGGTCAATAAAACTCTGACAATCGGTTTACCGCCCGGTCAACCGTTAGATTTGTCGGTCGACTAGTCAGTCGCCCGACAAACGTGCACGGCATGCACAAACAGATGTCTAAAATTGGCAGCGAGGTCTGGTCGACCGACCTAACCTAAAAACACGTTTTCAGGTAAATTTTGAAATTAAACTCATTTTTAAATATTTTATAATTATTTAAAAAATGATTTGGCAATACATAAGTTATGAGATACATGCTAGAGACAGGATACATAAATTTGAAAAAAAAATATGGGACATGTATCGAACACCAAATCTTGTATAATACCAAAATAAAAAAACTAGATGTGAAAACTTTATTTTAAAAACTTGTATTTTTTGTGTGACTTCTTGAGCATCAATTCTATATTTTTATACTTTAAACATTCTATTTTCTTAATATGTTATATATGTCTTCAAGCAATCTTCAAGAGGGCTTCTCCAAATGCAAATCTTGATCGTCCAAACTCGAACCCTTTCCTTGAGTAATCTTGAGACTAGAGTACATTTCTTTTGAGGAAGAACATACCAAAATATCCTTTGAACCAGAAATACTTAAAACACTTCAACTTAATTAGTATCGAATAACTTCATATGGTTTGTAGTCATCAAAATAAAACCAGAGCCCTTGTACTAACAAAAGTGCTTTACCAGGTATCAAATATTGCAAACTTAATCTTTGTAAATTTTGCATCATTGGTAAGTAACATAGAGTTGCTTTCTCTACATCACAAAAGGCTTGCTAGATCTCATCGGGGTGCAAGGTACTATGTTAAATTCATAAATGATTTCTCCATGAGAGTTTAGGTATACTTCTTGAAGTAGAAATCAAAAGTATTTTAGAAGTTCAATGAGTGAAATCTATGGTGGAGAATCAAAATGGGTGAAAAGTGAAAGTCTTAAGGTCCGACAATAGAGGCGAGTATACCTCCACAGAATTCAAAGCTTAATTAGCAGGCAACGGCATTAAAAAACAGCTAAGTATTCTAAGACGATCAAAACATAATGGAGTAGCAGAGCGCATGAATCAGACACTTACGGTGTGTGCCCGCTGTATCAGGCTACAGGCTGACATGTCAGAAGAATTTTAGGCATAAGCAGTGAATCATGCAAGTTATCTGATAAACAGGTCACCATCAATAGTCGTTGATCTTCAGATCCCAGAGGAGATATTGCGAGGAGAGTCTGTGGATTATTCAACCTTACAGATTTTCGATTATCCTATATATCGTTTGGTTAATAGTCAGAAAAGGAACAAATTGGAATTCAAGTCTAAGAAGTGTATCTTCATGGTTTACCAAAAGAGTCAAGGGTTTCAAACTTTGAAATCCCGAGACAAGGAGCACCTTTACCAGCAGAGATGTGATCTTTGATGAAGAATTAATGTTGCAAGACAAGTTAAAGACAAAGGATAAAGCACAAGGTGGAGCTTCAGACAGTTCAACGGACACTCAGAAAAAAATTAGTTGAGTTCTCGGAGAGCCCTAAAAGGCCTAAAGGGTCAGAAGAGGCCTCCTTAGATTCAGATAGAGACGAACAGGAGGCTACTCAAGAGCTATTTAAATCGTTGAGGCGGTGAGTCAGAGTTACGGAGATATAGCTGAGAAGATGATCACGTCTCTTTTGCATTAGTAATAGAAATATGGGATATTAGTAGTTACAGGGAAGCGATCAAGGCAGATGACCACGGCAAGTGGATTACAGCCATGGAGCAGGAGATGGAGCTTTTGGATAGAAATCAAACATGAAAATTGGTAGATCTTCCAAAGGATTCCAAGGCATTAAGTTGCAAATGGGTCTTTCGCATGAAGGACAATAAGCAGTATAAGGCAAGGTTAGTTTTTAAAGAATATGCTCAGAAGAAGGGAATTAACTACCATGAGATCTTCCCTCCTGCAATCAAGCATAGGTCTATTCGGATGTTATTGGCGATGGTAGCTCAGTTTGATCTAGAATTGGAGCAGATGGACGTCAAAACATCGTTTCTGCGTGTGAGCTGGAGGAGGAGATATACATGAAGCAACCTGAAGGTGACGTACATGAAGGTCAAAAAAATAAGGTTTCTTCTAACTAAGTCCCCTTATGAACTTAAGCAATCTCCCAAGCAGTGGTACAAGCAGTTCGACTCTTTCTTGATCAAGGTCAATACAACCAATGTGAGTATGACAGTTGTGTCTATTTCAAGCAGAATGACGATCTGACATATTTGTTGTTATATGTAGATGATATGAGTTTTCCATTAAAATTGATTGAGGAAAACTTATAAAAAAAATCGAGGAGCGAAATTACAAGTAACTAAAAGAAAAATTACAAGTAGATCTCCTCTGAGATTTCTGCAAAGTATGCCGATGGGATTCTGATCAGCGCGCGATCACTTTATCCCGTTGACGATGCAATCGGTTGGATGTTCAAGCCTTCTCAGGGAAATTTCCTTCTCGCCTGGTTCCGAAAGTCCTCTGAAGATGGAAGACTTTAAGTGTTGTAAGAGAGTTAAATCTCTAGAACTTTGGAAGCCTGAAAGTAAGAAGATTCTCTTTACTAAAGGTCGCTTAGATCTTCCCCTCCATTTTTCAGCTAGCCCTTGATAGGAGAAAAATCCAGCCCTTAGTTCCTCCTGGCAGTGGGCTATTTATAGGATTTATGGGGTGTAACTGTTCCCTAAAAATCAGTAAATAGATTGAGGCAATCTAGCTTTGCTTCTGAAGAATAGCTTCGCTGTGAAGCTAAACACAGCTTTAGCGAAACTAGAAACATGCGTGCAAAGCTAATTAGCCAGTTAGTTTGGGTTGTTACACCCATCTCTTGATTTGCTCAATTAATTAAGGGATATTCCCTTACCTTCTCCAACTAAATTAGGGATATCCCCTTGATCTTATCCAACTAATTGAGGGATTTTTCTTGATCTTCTCCAAATAATTGAGAGATTTATCTTGATCTTCCCCCAACTAATTAAAGAGTAAGGAGATCACATTAATCTCGTGCTGAGATTAAATGGTCAAAAAATAACCAAAATAGTTTGCAGCGAAGCTAGAAAAGAGCTTGCAGCAAAGCTAAAAGAATCTTCATACGAAGTTAGAAAAAGCTTCAGGCGAAGCTAGATAAAGCTTCAGGCAAACTATAAGTTAGATCTCAGCAGATATGTTAAAGATTCAGGCGAAGCTAGATAAAGCTTCAATCGAAGCTATAAGTTAGCTCTCAGCAGAGTTATTCTATGCTTCAGGCGAAGCTAGATAAAGGTTCAGGCGAAGCTATCAATTAGCTCTTTGCGGAGCTATGAAGGGCTTCAGGCAAAGCTATCCCACTGCGGGGTTGAAGGCGTAGCTAGCTCTGGCGCGAAGCTAGTTTAGAGCCTCATGCGAAGCTATTCCTTAGCCAATCTTTTGGCCCAATTTTAACCACCTGATGGATATTTGTTCACTTGTCTGCAACCTGTCTTTTGGAAGTGTCAGCCGGTTAGACATCGTTTAGCCAGTCTGAGGGCTACCCGGGATCTTGTCTTTTTGGAGTGTCAACAAAATCCCCTTCAAAATTTTCGTAAATCCGTAATGGACTTGATACGGATTTTGAAACACTTTGAATTGCTCTGGGTGTTCAAACCTTTTTGAAGTATAACACTGGCAATTTGGTTGTTTGGAGTGGGACTACACCGTGTTGGCTCTAGCTTCACTGCTGGTAGGCTATGGCTTAACGAAGCTCATAACTTTCAAATAGCTTCACTGCTGGAGTTCTTTCTAGGCTAACTTCACATGCGCCGCTAGCTTTGCGCGCGCTTCGACAGTGAAGCGACAATGCTTTAGCTCCGCATTTTAGCACTCAAGTGTTTTCAACTTCACACGTGCTTCAGGAACGAAGCGGCAATGCTTTAACTTCCACCCATTTTGCTTTTCCAGCCATCCGCAGGTAATTTAAACTTTCCATAAAGGAAAATTCAATGAATTAGCTCTCGAGGGGACTGCATATGGAGATGCAACTCCATAGATAGAACTCTCAAAAGAGAAATAACGTGTAGCTAATCTATCTAGAGGTTGAAAACATGATAGCATTAGCAAGTAGATGAATCCACTGGGGATAAGAGAGTGTAGGTCTAGGAATTCGTTTGTTCAGAGGTGATGAATTAGACATGGCAGGTAGGAATCACTAGAAATAGGATTTGTTGTTCAGAGGTAATAAGCTGGACATGACAGTAAAAAGGAAATCCTTACTGGACTGAAAGTGAGGATATCCGTCAATTCAGAGGTGACGAACTAGACATAACTGATTAGAGATTACCAGACTCAAATTTGCCATTCAGAGGTGATAAACTCTACATAACGATAAAAGAAAGTTCACACTAGACTAGAGGATGAAATCCGGACATCGATCGGCTCAGAGGTGATTGACTTAACCGATTGAGAAGCTACCAAATTTAGAGTCTTACCATTCAGAGATGGCGAACTGGACATAACAGTAAAAAAAAAGGTGAGACTTGGCTATTTGTCAGCTCAAAGGTGTTTGACTGGACATAACCGACTGAGAAGCCACCAAGCTCAGAAATTTGTCATTCAGAGATGGCGAACTGGACATGACGACAAAAGAAAGGTGAACTTGGTCTTAGGGACTCGTCTATTCAGAGGTGATAAACTGGACATAATGGACTAAGACACGCTAAATTCTGAATCCGCTGCCAGTGGTAGTTGTATTAACTTAGCAGCTAGCTCACTGGGGACTGCAAGGGTGAATTGGATCTAGGCATACGTTGGCTTAGAGGTGATTAACTGAACATGACCAACTAAGAGATATCAGGCTCGCAATCTGCTATTCAAAGGTTTAATGTTAACATGACAGCAAAAGGGAAGCCCACAAAGGACTATAGGATGAAATTCGGGATCCGATTGGTTCAGAAGTGGAGAACTGAACATGACCGTTCGGAGGCTACCGAATTCAGAATTCTACCATTTAGAAGTGATAAACTGGACATGACAGTATAAAGAGGGAACTTGACTATCTGTCAGTTTATAGGTGATAAGCTGGACATGACCAATTGAGACGCCGCCAAGTTTAGAACTCTGTCGTTTAGAGGTGACGAACTGGACATAATGTCAAGAATGAAAAGTCCCTACTGGACTGAAAATCGGAACTCGTCGGTTTAAAAGTGATTGACTGGACATGACCGACTTAGAGACCGAATAAAATAGTAAGAATTATTTATCCTGAGGTAGAATGAAGAATTAGATTGTAGACTTAACTGTTCAGGGATCTCTTACAAATATAACAGCTTGAGTCTGAGTCTGTTGTCCAGAGGTTTATTGTTAACATGACAGGGATTGTCTTGAGATTTACGTGACTTTAGGTGGGCCTGTTGTAGGCTGTCTAAAAAAATCACTAAAAGACAAGCCATTAAAAAGTAAAGTTTCAAGTTCTAGACGCGAAGGCTCAACACCAAGGCGCGAGGGTCCAACACCCGCGTCTCAACATCAAGGCGCGTAGGCTCGACACCCGCGTCTCAGCATCAAGGCGCGTAGGCTCGACACCCGCGTCTCAGCATCAAGGCGCGTGGGCTCGACACCCGCGTCTCAGCATCAAGGCGCGTCGGCTCGACACCCGCGTCTCAACATCAAGGCGCGTAGGTTGAAACCCGCGCCTCGGTTATAACCGCCCTGGTTATGGGGCCAGTCGCCGCCCATGTAGCGGGGAAGTTGGCCCCTCATCGTGGAGCATTTTTAGTTGCACGTTCACCCCCTAGGACCTCTATAAATATCCTCGTTTGCTATGAGGTCGAAAAAAGAAGAAGAGAGAAGAAGAGGCGATCAGAAGAGACAACAGACGACACAAGAGACAGAGAGAGAGACAGGAGAGAGCTCAACTCTTCGTCAAGCTTGCTGCGTACAAGCTGCTCTTTGCCTACCTTCTCTTTGAGAGTTTTGGTAGACAGAGCTGTGCTACTCTTTCTACCAGCCAAAGAGAAGATTCCCTGACGATCCCGACGGTCATCCGGTCAACGGAGAACAAGATTCACTCTCCACCGTCACACGAAGAACCCAGCCTTAAACAAAGGGAGGATTCAAGACTCAACATCCTCCCTCCCTTGTAACTGGAAGGAAAAAGCAGTTTTGTTGTAATTTTTTCATCTGATTCAAGGAGAATTTTATAGTAAAGACCTCTTTCTCTTTTTTCTGGCGCGTACACCTGTCATTCTATGATAAAGAATGACAAGTGAAACTTTGATTTGCCAAGGAAAATTAGAATCTTCCGTTGGGGATGTTGATTTTATCCGCTGGGGAATATGTCAGAGTCTCATTATCATAGGTTTAATGTTAACTTGATAGGTTTGACTTGTGATTCACTCTGTTAGGGAAATAAATATTGTTTTGTGTGGTCCTACCATCTCATGGACAGGAATTGGTAAGAGATTTTAGAGGGGAATCAAATGGGGTCAGGTCCCTTAAGAATTTTAGCAAATTCTCAGTTGTTAACAGATTTGATATGCCTTTACCAACTACCGTTTGAGTTGGGCTAGCCATGCTATTCCCCTCAGCATAATGAGTTCTTGACGATTTATATTAGAGTTAAAAGCCATTATTTTTCTCTAGCCTTATTTACCGAAGGCTTCCGATCGTGTCACATGAAGTGAACATTTCTGCAATCTACTGATGACCTCTAAAACTCGCTGGAGATTACAGAGTTAAGAAGAACTCAGTAGGGAATGAGACAGGTAGTTTGGCATTCCCCGCTGAAATATCATCTTTGGCCGATCAGGAGTAGAATCGAAATCAATTCCGCTTGGGGGTAAAAGATATTCCTTTGAGGAAGGAGAAACAATCAAATGATCTTAATTTGAATGACCAGAGGTTTAATGTTAACATAGTCATAAGGAGTACTTATTTAATCAGAGGTGAGGTGTTAACGTGATCAAGGAAAGTACTTCTTTAGGAATTTGCTATTAACAAGCATCATGAGTGTGTCGTCGTCTGGGGTTGCTAGACGGTAGGCCTCGTTTGAGTAGATTGTTTCTATCACGAATGGCTCTTCCCATTTAGATTCGAATTTGTCTTCGGTTTTGTGTGTCATGACCATAGGTCGTCTGATGCTAAAACCAAGTCCCCTTTCTGAAATACACTTTTTTAAACTTTTTATTAAAGGCTTTCGAGATTCGAGCTTGGTGCAACTCAATGCGCTGTTAAACTTGTAGTCGTTTCTCATCTAAGGCTTCGAGTTCTTGAAGGCGTAACCGATCATTCTCTTTCTTAGTCATCTTGGTTGCTAAGGCGACCCGTAGCAACGGCATCTGGATCTTTAGAGGTATAACTACTTCACACCCGTTACCAGAGAAAAAGGTGTGTTGTCTGTTGGGGTTCAGACTATAATTCGGTAGGCTCAAAGACATTCACTGCATTTCTAATTCCAATCTCGTTTGCTTGATAAAATGAATTTCTTGAGTAGCTTAATGATTGTCGTGTTAAATGTTTCTGTTAAACCGTTGGCAGCAGGGTTATAAGCAGTTGAAGTCACATTCTGAATTTGGTACTTATCGCAGAACCGATAGAATACTTGGCTTGCAAACTGGAGACCGTTGTCACGAATAATCTGCCTGGGGATACCAATCGATGAATGACATGGTGTTTAATGAAGTTAACCACATTGAAAGTTTTGACTTCAATGAGTGGTATAGCTTCTACCCATTTTGAGAAGTAGTCGGTTATCGCTAAGATGAACTGATGACCTTTCGTTAATGAGAGGCTGATAGGTCCTATGACATCAATTCCCCGCGCTTCAAATGGCCATGAAGCAACAGTTAGGTGAAGTAGCTCCGAAGGTTGATATATAAAGTTTGCATGAATTTGACAGGCTTTACACTTTTTTACATATTTGATCGCATCAGCTATCATGGTAGGCCAATAATAACCGAGTCTGTGCAATCGATCCTTGAGTTTCGGACCTAGTTGATGAGCCCCGCATATACAATCGTGTGCCTCTTTAAGCACTTCTTGTGCTTCAGAGTAAGATAGGCAACGGAACAAGACACCGTCATATGAGCGGCAGTAGAGTGTCTTTACTACTAGATCGTAGTAAAAGCGGAGAAACCTGTCGGATAGAAGCTGCTTCCTTAGGGTCGTCCGGTAATATGTCATGCAAAGACATAGTCAATGATGGGAAACCACCAATCTCTAGGCTCGAAGCTTGTTGAGGTTGCATGGACTTCATTAGTTTTCAGCGCATACTTCAGGTAGAAGAGCCGTTGAGCGGCCACCGTAAGTTGATAGATTGTATCAATGGGTAAGGCCAACGTAGCTGCCAGCGCAGCCAAAGCATCTGCCTTAGTATTTTAGAGATGAGAGACATGATCAATGTAAAAGCCATCAAATGAATTGGCCATTTCGATGACTAGATGGTAATAAGGTACCAAGTCTTCGTATCAAATCTCGTATTCTCCTTTGACCTGATTGACAATCAACTTTGAGTCACCATAAGCCTTAAGGTATCGTACCCCATTTCGTGAGCGAGCTGGAGACCAATAAGCATGGCATTATACTCTGTTGCATTGTTAGAGCAAGGCGTTGTTAATGAAAATGCCTGAGGAACAACGTGATTTTGTAGTGAGACAAATACCACCCCACAATGGCAATTATCTTGCCTTCGGGCCCTGTTCTTGATGCTCCATCAAAGAACATCTACCACACCTCATCCTCTGAGGTCATATTGGTTTTGAAAACCTCATCTGGAATATCTTCATGAAGTTTTGAACTCTCCACAACCGGATGAGCTGCTATAAAGTCTGCAAGGACCTCACCCTTAATCGCCTTTTGAGGGACAAAAAGCGTGTCGTGTTGGGACAGTAGAATGGCCCATTTAGCTAACCTTGAGCTCAGCAATCCTGGTTTTCTCATGAGGATAAACAAAGGATAAACTCTGAAAATGACCTGTATGGTTTGGCCAACCAAATAATGGCGCGTCTTTTGAACAGCAAAGACAAGAGCTAAACAAACATTCCTTCTCACTAGGATTATATCGGGACTCAGCTCCTATCAGGGTCCTGCTCAGATAGTAAATAACCAGTTCATGGCCTTCGTTATTTTTTTTGGCTAGAAGAGCACCCAAAGAATAGTCTATAGCTCTTACATAGAGAAAAAAAGATTTTCCTGATGTGGGAGCTACCAGGACTGGAGGCTTGGTGAGGTATTCTTTAATATCCTCGGAAGCCTTCTGGCAAGCTTTGTCCCATATAAAAGAGACGCCCTTTTTCATAAGCCGGGTGAATGTTTGACAACGACTTGAAAGATTTACGATGAATCTTTGAATATAAGCCAACCTACCTTGCAGACCTCTAAGTTCCTTAAAATTTTTAGGTGGTTGCATGCTCTGGATAGCTTTGACCTTGTCCGGATCAAGATGGATTCCTTTCGATGTGACAATGAACCCCAAAAACTTGTCACTTGAAACACTCAGGAAAGACTTTGTTGGGTTCATGTTCAGCTGATGAGCCCGCAATATATCGAACAATGTTTCTAAGTCACGAAGATGATCATTTTTATCGCGACTTTTGATAGCAATGTCGTCGATATAACATTCCACCATTTTCCGGAGGTGATTATGAAAAATTGTAGTCATTGCACGTTGGTAGGTTACTCTAACATTCTTTAACCCGAAGGGCATAACAGTATAACAGTACACCCCCAACTGTGTCCGAAATGAAGTATGCTTTTCATCTTCTGGGTATATCTTGAACTGGTTGTACCTTGAGAAGCCATCCATAAAAGACATCCTCTCAAAGCCACAGGTGTTGTCAATCATGACGTCAGTGATGGGAAGTGGGAACTCGTCTTTAGGGCAGGCTGCATTAAAATCGCGGTAGTCGATACAGACTCGGATTTTCATTCTTCTTAGGAACAAGGACAATGTTAGCAACCCAGTCTGGATGATGCTCCTTACGAATGAAGCCACATTCAATGAGTTTATGGACCTCAGCTTCAATAGCTTCCATAATGTCAAGACGAAATCACCGTTGTTGTTTCACTGGCTTGACATCAGGTTTAATGTTTAGTCGATGCATGGCTATTTGCGGATCAAGACCGGGCATATCTTCGTAACTCCATGCAAAGAAATCAATATACTCTCGTATAAGAGCTAACAATTCCTCTCTTTTTGTAAATGATAAGCTTTCACTTATAGAGATGGCTTTAGGGTGAGCTTGACTACCGATATTAACCTGGATCACCTTATCTTCAGTGGGCGATTCACCTTGTTCGAATCGCTTTTCCCACTGAAGATCGAGTTGCCAAGCCCATGGCTCAGTATTAGGTGTTTCAATAACCTCATCCTGCTCCAATTGACTAATTGAAGTCATATTGAAGACCACCCCCATACTGACATCTAATTCCCACTCAGATGAACTGGAGGAATGCGATGGTAGAGATTCGTCTCTTTCAGACTAAGATTAAGTGGGTGGTGTAGTATATCTCAACCCCCTGCGTGTTTTATCGTAATAATCTGCTGGCTCCCTTTCGGTACAAAGGTTCGTAGGAGACCACGTCGTCCCCTTCCAAAATTCAAGCCGTTCCCACGCTGTAGATCATACCCTATTCTTCTCATCATGTGGTGTGTTGATCATGCATAATGGAAAAACTACGGGGGCTCTGAGTCTGATTCTGAGTCTGTAACTGCAGACATTTGGGGTTGAACCCTACCGAATACTGTTGGTGATTGATTCTTCTTGAATGAAGGGACCACAAAGACAGATCCTTCACCATTCTCTATAGACGTACTTATCATGCTCAACATAGACAAGGGCATGTGTAGGGAGGTATCGTATGCAGATTTAAACAAATCAACACTCACAGGGTAATCAAAAGTCATATTCTCATTGATCACCCATTCGCCATTATCCTTAGTGGGATTGTTACATTCAGGATCATTTAAATATGCTACAACTAGTTTGAAAGCAAAAGTAGCTGGCGTGTCTTCTTCTGGCTCTGAATCCGCTTCATTGCGCTATATTCTTCTTCAAGCAACAATTATTTTGTCACTTTTTTGGCTTCCTGGTAGAGGAGAGCATCAGTAAAGTAGTTTCAACCTCCTTGAACGGCTACTTTTCAGCAAACACCGTTCGCACCATTGCATTATCATCTACATACTTGAAGCACTGATGCAGAGTGGAAGAAAAGATCCAGCCCAAACAGTAAATTGTATGATGTGTCAGCATCGATGACGTAACACGTCACTTCTGATTTTAGATCTCCAATTCGACAGCGAAGCCGAATTTTTCCCAATGGATGACTACTACCAGCATTGAAAATCATATATTGTAGTAGTCATCGCTGACAATCTATTCAGTGGTATCCCAGGAAAGTAGATGAGCCTTTTAGGGATGATGTTGAGTGCAGACCCTAGATCAACCTGTATCCTCTCAATACATGTCGAGCCTATGTATCCAATATAATACAAGAGTCGATCATGTTTATTGTCTTTGAGGAGCATGTCCTCAGCAGTGAAGGTGATGGTAGGCATTTTCGGCTGTACATGATGACATTCAGGGCACAAAGGTTGACTGTCATCTTCAGAGACTTCCGTCATATGTATCAGAAATGATTCTGAATTAGCCAGCGCGTCCCCGAGTGCCTCTCTTGTCTCCTTTGAGAGGCGAAGCAGCTCGTGTATAGTGATTCGAGCTGGAATATTGGCTAATTGTGCCAATATATCAAAGCAAAAAGGGGCATCAAATCCCAAGCGAGAAGTTTTCTTCAATGCTCAATCAAATAGGACTTGTTTCTGCTTTTCCTTTCCTAGTGCAGGAGCTGAAGCCAGAACAGGTACTTCTAACGTCGTTGGCTGTTGTGTCTCGTTGGTGGTCTTCTCGTACTGTCTCAGGTAAGCTTTCTCAGACCGAGTACCTATTGGTTAAGGTGCAGCGTCCTATGCTGCCCAAAGCATGCTTCTTGTCCTCAGAGTCACTGAAAGAAGCAATTGTTATGTTGTCATCATCTGGCAAGACAGAAATGACATTGCAGGATTTTGCCTTGAGCTTGGATTCCTTTGAATCCCATTGCTCATAATTGGTAAGATCCGAGTGCACCCACATGATTTTCCCGGACTTTATTGTCATTGGAATAAGGCCGTTAGCCTTCTGCGGCTCTGCTGAAAGATTAATTACCTCCAGTCATGCCTCTGGGGCTAAAGCATGTCCATCGGGGACAGTGACCTTTGAAAAAGTGCCGAACTCAAGAGTCATTGTGTTTGCAGTGACTTTCTTCTATTTTGACTTCAAAGTCAGAACTCCGATGTTGATCAAAGCCTGAATTTTGTCCTTGAGGATAAAGCATTTGTTGGTAGGATGGTGAACCATCCTATGGAAGAGGCAATAGTTGGGACCATTCATACGTCCCACTTCATTAAGACGTCGAACCTCTGACAGCTTCAACTTACCGCCCTTTTGGAACAAGTGAAAAATTGTAACCACCTGCTCATCTTTGAAGGAGTACTGTTTCAGAGGAAACTTAAACTCCTGATTACCGATGCCACTCTTATTGGTTTTTGATGGAGTTTCTCCTGACAACTCCACAGACATGGTTTCTTTCTCTTTTGATTGGGAAGACTGTGCTACTTCACCACGTCCTTTGTTGTTTACCCCTATTTGCCCTTAGGCATGGAAGGCTCAAACTTTTTAGCCGACTTCTCGGTTATTTCAGCTTGTTAAACAAGCTCTTTCCAAGTGTGAGCCTTAACAGCCCCTATGCGAATCTCTACTTGGTCCAGGAAGTTGTGCCTACACGTCTGCAATAACATGGGCAATGGCATCCATGTTGGACACATCAGAGATAGATTCCTGAATCTCTCAATGTAATCACGGACCGATTCTCCCTTCTTTTGCACTGTGAAAAGAAGCTTATCTGTGGTTATCTCGGTGTCATCATCATAGAAGCGAGAAAGAAACCAAGTCTCCAGATCGATCCAAGAATTAATGGAACCCAATGGAAGGCTTCTGAACCAGTCAAAGGCCACTCCTTTGAGAGTACTGATAAACAATCTGGTCATGATAGCATCATTATCTATTACATTACCAGTATGGGACTGGAAGTAATAGTAGTGTTGGTTCGGCGAACTTTTGCCATCATACGTATATAACGTAGATGGCTTGAACTTTGGCGGGTATGGCACCGAGTCCCATTCAAGTGGGTAAAGGCGTATCATTCTCACTTTCTTCAATTCATCTCTTTGCGTCAGAGATGCAATTTGTGCTTGGATATCTTTAAGTACATCAGCATCCAGCGAGGAGCCTTCCTTTGGATTTTTTCTGTTTTAGGAGGCTCGGTGTTGTTGTTACGCTCCTCCTCCTCGTGAATATTGTCGGTGTCGTTGTTTCGGGTTAAAAGTTGGTTCAACATCAGTTGGATGTTGTCTAGAGCTTCCTGTTGAGCTCTGGAGGTCTGCTCCTATGCTTCCAAGCAGCGACGGAAGTCACCATCATTATTATTATTGTCAGCCATATTAGCCGATACTCTGCCAGTCTGCACAGAGCTGACTGTGACTGAAAAAGCATATCCGCTAGCTTCCTTATCATTATCAGTCCATTGGAAGAGACCTCTCAATGGTTCCAATGACATCATTCCAGTTGAAAAAGGATGGTTGCTCGTAATTATAGAGTATTGCTACCCTGGATATTGTGCCTCAGAACGCTCTCTCTTGTCCACTAAGACTTGGCCCAATCCGGGGCTATAATCTGAGTCTGAGGAACTGAACGGAGGAAAATTAGTATTACATCTTCGTCGTCTGGCCCTGAGCGGTTCATGTCCTCTTCCTATCATGTTGACAGATGCTGAGGGAAGATCTGAAACGTTTCGCGCTATATTCTTTTTCAGAGGCTTCACACGCGATTCAGTCGATAGTCGATTGAACACCGACTGTCGGGCTGGAGGAGTGGTGGGGACTGGCCTTAACCGGCAATGGACTGAATGGACCGTCACTAACTGGCACCCTGCTTGTTCACAGCGGGACGGAGAAGCATGGCTTAGTTCTTCACGATAAAACTTTCGTTTGTTGGTTAAGAACTCTCGTAAATCAGGGCTAACCGAGCTTAAACGGTCTAGTACGGAGACTCGAGGAGGTCGTGTACTAGGTTGTTCAAGCTGGAGAATTCTATCTTTTAAGTTTTACTACAGGTGAAGTTAAAATAACCTCACTTGTAGCATTAGCTTCGCTTGATGAAGCTAAACTTTTAGCTCCGCCTCCAAGTGCAACTTAGCTCTAGAAAGCGTCGGGGGTGAGGCTACGGTAGCTTCGCTTTTGGCGCACAGTGGTGCTTTGATCTTCGTGTTGTGACGAACATAACTAGCATTATATAGTGTTTTAGTTCTACCCTTGCGGCTAGGGACTTTGTTAATACCCTTAGGTACTGAAGCTACATAAGCAACGCTATCAGCACTTGCGAGTACTCCCTTAACTTCGCTCAAAGGAGCAAACTTACCGCTCGAAACAGGTGCTCTCTGGTTAGGCAGAACTAAAGAAGCTTCGCATCTAACGCTGCATTGTGATATTAATTTAGCCTTGCGGCTAAGGGGACTTTGAGCGCCCCGTGTTGAAGCTGCATAAGCAACGCTATTAACACTTACGGGTGCTTTGCCCTTGTCTTCGTGTGAGAGGCGAGGTTGAGCTTCAACTTCGTATATAGCCTCGCGCGGCGAGGCTCTTGGCTTCGCCCTCCGGATTTGCTTGCTCTGAGTAGTCTTAGGTTCGCATGGAACCTGTTTGGCTTTGCATGGGATGCCACCACGTTGACACGAAGTCAACATAGCCTCGTTGAGATTGAGGGAACTGGAGCGAGGTTCGCCCAACCGCACGCGCGGTTGGTATAGGCTCAGATACAGCCTCAGTTGGAGTTGTTTTCTGCTTTGTAGCCACTGGAGCTTTGGCTACGGAGACCCTTCTGTGCTTCCGTGCATGGAGTGTTAGATTACCCCTAGAGAGTTCCTCAAACTTCTCTTGGTCAAAGTGGATGACCAAAGTTTCGACGGTGATGGGTTCAGCACTTTTACTATTGTATTGCGACATCGTCTCCTTATTACAGAAGAAGACTTTGTTCTCCAGCGGAGTCACCATGTTGTTTTTCATTAAAATTGATTGAGGAAAACTTACAAAAAGAATCGAAGAGCAAAATTACAAGTAATTAAAAGAAAAATTACAAGTATACTCCTCTGAGATTTTTAGGGAAGCATGCCGATGAGAATCTGATCAGCGCGCGATCACTTTATCCCGTTGACAATGCAATTGGTCGGATGTTCAATCCTTCTTAGAAAAATTTTCTTCTCGCCTGATTCCGAAAATCCTCCGAAGATGGAAGACTTTCAGTGTTGTGAGAGAGTTAAATCTCTAGAACTTTAGAATCTTGAAAATAAAAAGATTCTCTTTGCTAAAGTTCTCTTAGATCTTCCCCTCTATTTTCCGGCCAGCCCTTGATGGGAGAAAATCCAGCCCCAGCCCTTCTTGCAGTAGGCTATTTATAAGATTTATAGGGTGTAATTGTTCCCTAATAATCAGCAAATAGTTGAGGCAATCTAGCTTTGCTTCTAAAGAATAACTTTGTTGCGAAGCTAAACACAGCTTCAGCGAAGCTAGAAACATGCGTGCAAAGCTAATTAGCTAGTTCGTTAGGGTTGTTACACCTATCTCTTGATTTGCTCAATTAATTGAGGGATATTCCCTTACTTTCTCCAACTAAATGAGGAATATTCTCTTGATCTTATCCAACTAATTGAGGGATTTCCCTTTATCTTCTCCAACTAATTGAAAGATTTATATTGATCTTTCCCAATTAATTAAGGAGATCACATTAATCTCGTGTTGAGATTTAAATAGTCAAAAAATGATCAAAAAAATATGCAGCGAAGCTAGAACAGAGCTTGCAGCAAAGATAAAAGAATCTCCATGCGAAGCTAGGAAAAGCTTCAGGCAAAACTATAAGTTAGCACTCAGCAAAGCTGTTAAAAGGTTCAGGCGAAGCTAAATAAAGCTTCAAGTTCGCTTATAAGTTAGCTCTCAGCAGAGCTGTTCTATGCTTCAGACGAAGCTAGATAAAGATTCAGGCGAAGCTATCCCAAAGATTGAGGCAAAGCTATCAGTTAGCTCTCTACGGAGCTATGAAGGGCTTCAGGCGAAGCTATCCCACTGAGGGGTTGAACAACGGAGCTAGCTCTGGTGTAAAGCTAGCTCAAAGCCTCATGCGAAGCTATTCCTTAGCCAATCTTTTGGCTCAGTTTTAACAACCTTCTGGCTATCTGCTCACTTGTCTGCAACCTGTCTTTTGAAAGTGTCAACCGATTAGACAGCGTTCAGCCAGTCTGAGGGCTATCCGGGATCTTATTTTTTGGAGTGTCAACAATATGTTGATTGCTGCAAGAAACAAAACACATATTTAGAAGCTTAAAGTTCAGCGTAAGAAGAAATTCGAGATGAAAGATTTGGGAGAAGCCAAGAAGATCTTAGGTATGGAGATCACCCAAGACAGAGGCTCAGGCAGACTTTAGCTATCCCAGGAGAACTATGCTCTCAAGGTATTGAAAAAAATTCAACATTGCAAAAAATAAGACTAGTCACCACTCCTTTGGCAGGTCACATCAAATTATCCTCAAAGCGGTGTCCACAATCACCAGAAGAGAAGGAAATGATATCTCTAGTACCATATGCTAGTGCGATAGGATCACTCATGTATGATATGATTTGCACTAGGCCTGACTTAGCCTATGCAGTTAGCACAGTAAGTCGATTCATGTCAAATTCAAGAAAGCAATATTGAAAAGCCGTGAAGTGAGTACTATGATATCTACAAGGAACTGTGAAACTAGGCTTAGTGTTTCAAAGATTGAAAACGGGAAGGTTTAGAGAATTATAAGGCTATGTTGATACAGATTTTGCAAGATATCTTGTTCAGCGAAAATCTACGACGGGCTATGTGTTCACAGTAGCTGAGTGCGTTATTAGTTGGGAAGGCAGAGTTGTAAGATACAGTTGTCTTTTCAACGACAAAGGTAGAGTACATAGCTGTAGTTGAGACATCAAAGGAAGCTTTGTGGTTGAGAGGATTGGCCGAGACTTTTGGTATAATACAGAATTCAGTTCGGGTTCATTGCGACAGTCAAAGTGTTATACATCTTACTAAGGATCACAAGTATCACAAGAGGATGAAGCATATTGATGTGAGGTATTATAAGATCGCCAGTGTGTCGTAGATGACAAGTTGATCGACTTGGTGAATCTCAACGCGAAGAAGAATCCAGTGGACATGATAACCAAGACCATCCCTGTGGAGAAATTCAGAGCATCTCTGAACTTCATCAAGATTCACCAAAAGTAAGATGGAGAACGGGCTCTTGGGAGGGAGCCATGTGAAGTCACAAATAGGGGAATAAAGCACTGTGAAGGAGCGGAGGCCAATTCTACAAAAGGACTTAATGAACATGAGTCAAGATGGAGGTTGCTAGTATTATAAGTGCCTCGTATTTATTAGAGAAGAATTCAGGATAAGGTGGAAATGTTACAAGCTTCAGAGATCAAGCACGGACATGTACAAGATTTGTGCATGTTATAAGTCGACAAGTAAGTCTTATTAGTCGACTTATGTTTTAACCTAGTCAATTTATGCTTAGGTATAGTCGACTAGTGTTGGCTAACAAAGAGTTGGGTTTTAAGATTTTGTCAGAATAGTCGACTTATAATATCTTATAGTCAACTAGCTTTATGCATTAGTCGACTTATACTTGGTATAGTCGACTAATGTCGAGTTCTGACAGTTTCTTTGTCTGGTTCTGTTTCAAGTTTGGATTGGATTCACGTTTCTTTTTTTCTCTGAGGTTGTACCGATTGAATTGTTGAAATTTGGATTGGACTAGAATCGTCCTATGTGCCTATATAAACCCTTTAAGAGTGGCCTTTTGAAAGGCAAGTCAAGAATTCAAAAGAAATTCAGATTTCCACCATTGAGAGCTATAAGAGAGATATTCTTTTAACTCTTGTATTTTCTTCTCTGTTTCAATAAAGTTTCTTCCTTCTTTTCTGTGGACGTAGACACTCTTACCAAACCAAGTTAAATCTGATATTTTTGGTTGTGTGGTGATTTATTTTTATTGCTTGCTAGTAATAGATCCGCTCTGACGCTTCCGCTGTTGATCCTTCAACTCGATGTTTCTTATTGTATCGGTGTTAATCACAACAATCAAGAGTGAGATGAGAGAAAGAGAATAGCAATCACAAACACGAAAAATTTATTTCGAGATTCGAGCCACTTGCTCTACGTCCCCGCCTTCACCGCAATGAAGCATTTTCACTATAACTGATCCAGTAAGACACTTGGTGCCGCAACATCTACAAGCTCCCTTACTCGTTCCGACAAGAACTTCAACACACAAGCTCGCAAGCTCGATCGAGACCGCAATCTCCAAACACTCAATACAAAAACAGAAACACTTGGTGATCAACTCCTTGACCGCAAACAAAGTACTATTACTAACAAAAATCCTATAATATAGATATAGAGATGATGGCTTAAGCTTGTATGAGAAAGACTAGAGAAGATTGAAAGTTATAGCTTAAGAAAACTCAAAGATTTAAAATAATAACTTCTTTGAAAACTTGGAAATCTTGATTTTTTTTTAAACTCTTTAATCACTCTTATTTATAAGAGAAAGTTAGATATTAATAAACAGCAAACACAAGTAATAAAAACATGTTGAAAATACAAATAACTGTTTGAAATGAATCTGAACAAGTTTAAATAAGAAACTAGTAGTTGGGACATAAAACTAGTAAGTTGAATGCCTAACTGTCAACAACAAACTCATACTTCTCAACTTGCATGGCTCAAGAGTCACATTTTTCAAAAATAGTACAAGAATTGTTGACAGCTAGGATTGGATGTCGACAGACTGATGTTGACTCCACTATCGACAACTAACCTCTGTTGTCGATAGATATGCTCAGTCTCTGTAAAGTCACATGTCGACAGTTATTCAGAGCTGTCGACAGTTCAAACACTCTCAGCCCTGTGCATTCATGTATCAACAGTCAACAATAGCCTATAGTTGTTGATTGTCTTGATACACTTGACAGTCAAAAATTATTTTGAAATTTTTTTAAAATAAAAATAAATTTTTATAAATTTTACAAAAATAAGTTCATAAAAAACTTAAGAGCACCAACATGTATGATTAAAAATCTAAATATATTTTAAACATTTTGAACTTCTTTTTGTAATTTGAAAATCATTTTGAATTTAAACTAGATTTTATAAAAACTAAACTTTAAACACAAATTTATTTTCAATTAAACTCATCAATCCAATAAAGAAAACTTTTGTGTGTGAGCTTGAACAATCAAATCTATACACTAAACTTTACAAGACTTTTAAACACTTATAAACTCTATAAACAAGTCTTCATCTTGAACTTCGTCTTTAATTTGACTTGATCCAAACTCTTGATTCCTTAACATTGACTCCTCCTTAAGTGCTAGATGTATTTTTTGTACTTGAGCTCTTGAATCAACTCGTGCTAGACTTTGAGTCTTTTGTTGAAGCTAAATAGTAGAACTAAGATCTTGATTAAAATCTGAAACTTAAACATGTAAGATCATTAGTACTATAACTATATGAGTTAATCACCAAAACTAGAGTGGTGGGCCTTTGGGCCAACACAAGGCAAAGAGTGAAGCTTTGGCTCGAGGCAAAAACATGAGCTTTGGCTTAACGAATGACCCAAACTCCGGCTTGAGGAAAAATCCCGAGCTCCAACTTAACGAATAACCTGAGCACTAGCTGGAGGCAAACATTTGAGCTCCAACTCAAGGGAAAACCCGAGCTCCAACTCGAGGCAAAACATCCAAACTCCGGCTCAAGCCAAGACATTCAAGCTCCAGCTCGAGGCAAAAATCCCAACCTCCAGGTCGAGGGGAAATCCCGGCTTCAGCTCCGGCTTGATACAAAGAACCCGACCTCCAATTCAATGCAAAGAACCTAAGCTGCGGCTCGAGGCAAAAAACCTGATTTCTGGCTCAAGGCTCCGACTAGACGAATGACCCGAATTCAGGTTCGAGGCAAAATCTTTGCCTGAGGTTCAGCTCAAGGAAAAATCCCGAGGTCCGGCTTGATGAATGATCCAAGTTTTGGCTTGAGGCAGAAAATCTGGGTCAGCTCGAGGAAAAAATCCTAAGCTCCGGTTGACATAAGATATGTGTCTCTGCATGAGAAAATCCTGAGTTCCAACTCAAGCGGGAAAAAATCCTGAGCTCCTGCTCAAGGAAAAATCCTAAGTTCCGGCTCAACAAAGTACATGAGCTCTGATCCAGAAAAAATTCAGGGAAAGATTATTAATGTAGGTATTCTGAGAGAAGTACGAGATGCAATCTAATTAGCACTTCATGATGGAAATTTCAGGAATGAAAGGATTAACCTGAGAAGTGAAACCCATGAAACCAAAATGGCAGGCATCAAATCATGTGACAATGTAAAATCTAGATCTCAAATTGATTGCAAATCCGAACCTTTTACGATTCAGACAAGCTCGTTAGCAGTACCTTAGGAATCCTCGGCCGACCTCTTCAAAGAAAAACGACGGAGGTACGAATTAAGAGACGAAATGGAAAATCCTCACATAATAAACCTAATTTTATACGGTTAAGTTTTGATGTGGAATGATCTGAATATTTTCTTTTTGTTCTTATCCTGGTTTAATTTGGATTCAAGGTGATGTCTTCGTTACATGCATATATTTTGATACCAAATTGCTTTGTTTTGTCAATGTGTGTGCAAACAGAAATAAAATTAGAGTTTCCCTAAATGAGATGTGGACACATAACAAACAGCAAATCACGATTTGAAAACTTTAAAGAAACAACATTGGTGAGAAAAAATAAAGCTGATGTTTAACCATGTCATAATAACATACTACTAACTAAAGTATTACACTGAAAGTTTGACCAAGGGACCTAATACCATTTATATGTTAAAAAGGAAACAAGAGCTTGACTTTTTATCATATACCTATATACATACAGAGGATAGAAAAAATATCATAAATGTCTTATTGAGAGAACAAAACATTTTTATGTACCATATAAGATATATCACAATCAGCAAGAAAAGACAGCTTATTTTCAATGTACCAATGAAGTAGATGAAGGGCTACCTTGGCAAACAAGACATATGAAGAAGAATACCTTATGCAAACCAGTTAGTTCATGTAGCCCTATTGCTGCTCACCGATCCTTCTATCTTCCTCATTGCGAGGCAAGATAGATCCTGCATTCACAACCAAACCTTTTAAATACCCATCAAACCAAGACTGATAAAAAGACCCAAAGGAAAAGAGTTTGTTTTAAAAAAAAGTATACTAAAATTTGCAAATATATCTAACAGACTGAATGGCCGCTATTGGCCCATTAAATTCTTGTTTTGGTTTTCCTGAAGTCTCCCTAAGCACCATGTTTAGCAATATCAATACACACACAAGCAATGATACTGAATTAATGTTGCTATTGAAACGTTTAAAATTGAAGTTGGGGGAAAACTGAAAATCTACAACAAAGAATACTACAGAAATATTGCTACTGAACGATTCTTTTAATGTTTTTAATTTGCACAAATTAAAGTTGAGATACTCTCACCATAAACTACAGAATATTACCTACAAATTACAACAAATTATTTATCATGATGTATTTACATAGGGCAGAGTCGCAAGAATTTTCTTCTCTTCTCTTCTCTTCCTTTTTTTTCTTTTTTTCCTCTTAAATAGGAAAGAAAAAAGAGCCTTGCGTATTTGAAAATAATGAAAAGGCACAATTATTCAACAAATCATATAGCTTCCTGTAGCGAAATCACTCACAAAACCCCAATTTTTGTTCCCTTTGAACAACCACGTCAGAAGAGCCCTATTGTATTTGACCCCTAATTGAAAGAAAAAACATAGAACAAAAAGTTTTTATACTTACCCTAAAGATTTGCAACCTTGGCTGAACCTCTGTCCGCCATCAAATTGATCATCGATTCTCAAAGATCTTGATCCGAAATCGGAAGTTGCAGGTAAGATTGGGTCTCTCAATTTTCTGGGTTAGGGTGAGGACGGAATTTGAGATCAGAGAGAGAATAAACAAATCTAGGCTTCCCTCTATCGTTCTTCCCCTTCTCTTCCCTTTAATTTAATTTGATGATCTCTCCGTTGCCGGCCGATGAAAGATTGATCGGCCGGTCGTTGATGACAGGGAAGAGATGTTTCCTTCTGCCTTCAAGCTTTTAAGGCAAGCGGGAAATTTGGTAACGGGTCGGGTGGGCTTCACTGGATAAAATTACTCACCTTTTGAGTGTGTGATGATTACCTGCGTGATGAGAGAAATTGAAACATGTGGACAAAAACAGTAGAGCTTGAGAGGCAGACTCATGGGTGATATAGGTCAAAGTCGCGGTCTCGATCACTGACTCAACGAGTACTGAGTCACATCGGTCACGGTGATGCCTCTCACCTTTTTATGTATAAAAAAAGAAAGAATCTGAAATAAAAAATTCTATAAATTTGACCACCGTAAATCGTTGAAGTTTTTCTTATATTGACTTGTTCTGAGTTTTGTGAATAATTAGATTGTTAAAATGGTTTATGTTTTCAATTTTTTTATGAGCCCAAAACCTTTCCCGTACAGTACAGTTTCATGAAAATTTCATGAAAAAACTTATTCATTCATTTATTCATAATTTTCAATTCAAGTGTTAAAGAATATCTATAAGTTGGTACAATAGAACTTTATTTAAATATCGTTAATTAAGTCAAACCGAAAAGGTTCCGGATCTTAATTCCAAAGAAATTAAATTGGACCGCTCACGGTTTGAACTTGAGATCCCATCCATCCAAATGAATGATTGAATAAATAAAAGGCTTTTCAGTCATTTTCTTGATTGTTAAGGGTAGGTCATTATGAACCACTTGAGTTTGGAAGTCGTTGGTGTGGGGAGCAGATATTGCTACCCAAGAAGATGAGGAAGGCATCACATGGATCAAGGCACCCCAAATTTGACTAAGGCATCCTAACAAAATTTTAAAATAATCAAAATGTCTTATTCTTCTTCTCCTCTTCCCCTGCGCCAACGAACCCCCCTTGTCGCCGAACCCGCCCCCGCGCCCCCCCCCCCCCCCCCCCCCCCAACCAAACCAACGAACCCCCTCCCCCTCCTCAGCGAACCGCTCCTCCTCCCCCCAGACCTCCCCTCCTCCCTCTGTTCGGCCACTTCTACCGAACAAAGCTGTCTCTGTTCGGCCGAAGTTGCCGGACAAAGAGGGCTCTATTCGGCCTCCTCTAGTTGAACGGTTCAAATAGAGAGGGAAAGGGAGGACGGGGGAGGGGGGAGGTCGAGGGAGCACCGAGGAGGGGAGAGGAGGATTGGGGTTCGCCGATGAGAGAGGGGCAGGAGGAGGGAGGAACGGAGGAGGGAAGGAGGACGAAGAAAGGTATTTTGGGCATTTCATCGAGGATACAATTGTAAAAAAAATAACAGCAGGCCTACAAATATTTGTTGGGTGCCTTTCTCATAGTTGGGGTGGCAATATCCGTTCCCTGTGTGGCCGATTCATTCAAAATCTCATCCACGCTCCGATGGACAACTAGCCGTTGCAACTCTCTCCCCGCCCCCGCACCCCCCACAAAACCATGGAATCATTAGCTCCAGCTGCAGTGATGGTGAGCACCTCCTCAGATGAGCGATTCTGGAGCAAGCTCCGGGATCGGGTCGACACCATTCTCCACCAATGCAACCCCAAACAAAGATGCTCTTCCCTCTTCTTTTTCTTCTTCGTTTCCTGTAAGTATTACTATTGAGAAGAAAGAATGAAAGAAAAGAAAACTTTTTTTCCTGATCTGAATTGAATTTGTGGGGTTTTATTACGTGACCCGCAGTTAAATGGGGATGAATCAGAGAATGGGAAGAGATTCAGAGAAGACTCTCTGCTTCTGATCAGAGGGCTGGAATCTGCTGCAGCTTCTCTCTCCCAGCTTACCAACTCCATGAATGCAGCCTAACAGGTTGGTACTGCAATTAAATTTTGAGCAGAGGACTTTTTATCCCATAAAGTGAAATGGGTCTCTTTAAATTTCTCCTTTTCTTTTTTTTTTTTTTTTTTTTGATTTTTTTTTTTGGGTGGGGAATGTGATTTTGGGATTATGGTTCTGAGCCCCAAAATACTGAATTTTCCCCAACTTCAGCATAGCCGTATCAATCTGATCCAAGGTGATTAGTTTGGGGACTTTTAGGACGATATTTGTAAGTTCTATGTGACGGAAGTTAAAATTAGCTCTTTTCTTTCTGGGCATTCTCTATTTCTGTGAATTGGATTAAGATACAGATTCTGGGATCTGCGCAGCTTAGTATCTTCTTCTTCTTTTCAAAACAGGGTCTGTGTGATCTTCTTCTTCCATTGAGTAGAGGACTTTTTATCACACATAACGAAATGGGTCTCTTTTTCCTTTTTATTTTTTTATTTTTGGATAAAAATGTGATCTTGGGTGGGGGGTTTAGGGTTCTGAGCCCTATAATCCCGAATTTTCGTCCAGTTTCAGCCTAGTTCTATAAATCTGATCCAAGGTGATGGGTTTGGTTTTTTTGGTAGGACATTGTAAGTGCAATGTGATGGAATAAAATATAGCTCAGTATGTTTGGGCCTTTCTCGTTTCTGTGAATTGGCTTCAGGTATCTTCTTTCTCGAAACAGGGTCTATGTGATCTAGCCAAGCCATCCCTCACAAACTTGCAACAGACTGAAAACCTAGGAAAAGAAGATCCTGAGGATGATACCCAGCCAAATAAGAGGCATTGCGGTCTGAATAAGCTCGCGGACAAAGATGAAGAAACTGTGTGCAACAAGCATAAGGTGGCTAGTTCTGAGGATGAACAAGGGCTTGGCGACTCCGAGGAAGTCAAACATGTTTCTGTTGATGTCGGCAAAAGTGGCAATCTAAGGAAGGCTAAAAATGTTGGATCTCTGAACCCTTTCGCGAGTTTAATGTTGATGGGATGATTTGGGGATAGAAATACTGAAAATTATATTCCATTGCAGCTCGCGATTTCCATGGCAAGTAAAGCATATTCGGTTGCAAAGAGAGCTGAAAACAATAAAATCAGAGCTGTGATTTATGCAAGAAAGATGTGCTCTCCTTGAAGAGGAAAACAGGAGGCTTCGAGATGGGGTGGAAAAAGGCGTTCGACCAGAAGAAGTTGATCTGGTAATTCATAATTAAACTTTCGCTATTTACAGTTTGTTCCACTATTTAAACCTGTGAATAACTGCACTTTTTTGTACACCCTCTTGTTCAAAATATCGTACTAGTCAGTATATAATGTTAACTAAAAATCAAGATCTTATCATTTTTTTACTGACTATTAAACATAGTATGCAAAGCTTATCTAAGTGTTTAGTTTGTTTACAACTAGGTAATTGCAAAATTTAGTTCCAATTCATTGGTCATGTCAGTGAATTAAAACAGTCATCTTGTATTCACGTTTATTCATCTCTAGCATGGGTTCTTCATTATGCCAATCAAGGATTTATATTGGACATAGTGGTGTCACCTGAGATGGCATGCAAATGCTACTTCCAAAAGAATTGTTTTTTTTTTTTTTTTTTTTTTTTGGGGAGAAAATTATGTTTTACCACCATCTTTCCCTTTGGTAGTGGAGTTCGAGGTGAATTTGTGCTACTTTCTCTATATTTATTTGAAGAAATTTTCTATAGCAGTTTTCATTTTTCTTCTGTTTCCAATACTCATGTAGAGTAACTCTGATTTGGCTGGGAAATTTTACTTTCTTCTCCATCCCAATTACTGGTGTCAGTCCTAGAAAGATTTTGATGATATTAAAGGAAGTTGTACTATGGTGTGTGAACTGATGCACTCATGGGTATGCTACCAAACTTTAGGCCTTTTGAAGTTTTCATACTCTCACTAGTAGACCTAAAGATACTCTAGTTTATACATTCAAGTTCTTTAAACAAATCTACATGTGCAGATCATGTGATTACGGAGATCATGTTCGTACTATTCGTCTCCACGCACACAGATCATATCAAGTATAAATGGACCTTCGCCTCCAGCAAGAACGCGGATCCTGGAAACCAGAAGAAAGAGCTGGGCACTGAGGCTCAGGCATTCAATCCTTGTAACTCTTGTAACCAAAAGACTATAGTGGATTCTTTTCCTCCTCCCCGTTAATTTTTTCACGATTTGAGTTTTCACGTAAAATTCTCTGTCTCTTTCATGTTGTGCTTATTTTCTCTCTCACTCTAGATCTCCATTCCACACACTGGACCCATATTCTCACTTTTGGTGTTGATCGATCGTCTGATCACTTGCAGCGGAAAATTTTGACCACAAATTGATACTTTCATTGAGACATGAGCCTTTACACTCAAGATCCCTCCCCTCAAAATCCAATAAAACTTTCTCAAAAGGCCTATTTCAGATCGATGATGGCCCCAAGGAAGCAAGTCATCAATGACGCAACATCCAAACGTAAGGCCATCGAATCGCCAGGGGCACAGTCCCTCTCCCAACTAATGATCAGCCGCATACAACCGAGAACATCAGCGCCTCCTCACCTCAGAGAGCAACCGCCAGTGTCCAACCACCGCAGCAGCATGAAGACCAACTTCTTCAGATGGTCACTGACATGAAAAGAGTAGATGAAGAAACAACAAGCTCAATCAGACCATAGTCGAGAGCAGACGGCTCTCGATTGCGAGAATGCCATCTTGAGCATGAGGCATTGAGGCAGTTCAACGACCAACTCCAGGCTTAAATCACTGCCCTCCAGAATGACCATTCGTCAACATAGTTAGAAAGCAAACCTGAAGTCGGTGGATCTCCCGACCTCTGAGTCCTTGATAAACTGATTCAGAGATGGATCGCGAAAGCCAAGCTGCAAGGCTACCCAATGCCTTCAGTCTTTAAAGTTTCCGACCCTCCCCTCTTCGAAGATGTTCTGGATTACGAGTTCTTGAGGAAATTTTCGACTCCGACCTTTGACTACTACTCCAGGATGAGCGACCATGTCTAGCACACCAGACTTTTTCGAGACAAGATGGTGATCTATTCTCACAATGTGCATCACCTTTCTTCTAGTCTCAAAAGGTGTGGCATCGAATTGGTTCTACTCTCTGCTTTCTCACTTTCTCTGCAATTTCGAGTATGTAACCAAGGGGTTCCTCGCTCAGTATGCCTCTCACCAGGAAGCCAAGAGGATTTACCATCATCTCCTCTCTGTTAAGATGGGGCAGAGTGATAACCTCAAATCATACATCAGCTTCTTCCAATGCCAACTCGCCAAAGTCCCTAGCTGTAGTGAGGACGTCTTCACACTCACCTTTTGCAGATCACAGGTCAGGCTGAAGACACAGTTATGCATCAAGACCCTATTATTACATAACTTATAAAACCCAGCAATAAGCTTTAGGTTATGTTTCGTTCAAATGGTTTTCAAGGGTGAGTACTATTTGGTCAAAAACGATAAACAAATTAGACTCTTTGTTTCGTTAATCCGAACTGGTATCTAATCAAGTGGTTTTATTCGGTACCAATGTTAAAGATATTGCCTGGCGTTCAATTCCCCCAACAATAATTCGACATTGTTTTTGTGGTGCTAACCGTGCTATATACCTCGTAATTCTACAAATAGGACTTTAGATATGAAATTTTATATTTAGTTAGTCATGCGCAATGTGTTACAAGATGTGCAATTTGTTTGACTGGGCTCGTAGATTTGAACTTTGAATTTTCTTCCTTTTAAATGCATGGGCTTTTTTTTTCTTTTCAAAATAACAAATTTTTTTAAAAAATATTTTGAAAAATCGACCTTTTCCAAAAATATTTTCAAAAACCTACTTTCAACATGCCACGTCGGTAGCATGGGGTTTTGCCCTGCCAGCGTGACGCCGCTGTCAGCAGGTCGGTTTTTCTTCGTTCAAGGTTGGCAACTCCGAATGAAATATATTTTTTTTGACCAAATGTTCTTTGTCCGGGGTTGTCAAGCCCGGAGAAAGAAATTTTAATTTTTTTTCCCTAAAAATCTTTTTCTATTGTTCTAATAGTGTTCTACATCAATTTGATCTTAGCTCAGCTGGTAAGGCGGGGTATGGTAGTTGACTTTCAAATTCCTTGAGTCACTGGTTTGAATACGACATGTTAGATTTTTTTTTTTTTTTTTAACAAGTAAAAAAAAAATCATTGTTGCCAAGGATTGAACCCCGGCACCGTGTGAGAGACCAACATGCTCACAACTCTCCTACAATGACCTAATGACAATAAGCTTCACTTATAGTTTGTCCGGACAAAGAAAAAGCTAAAAAAAATTCAAATTTCTTTATCCGAGGTTAACAACCTCAGGTAAAGAACCTTTTTTTTTGGGGGGGACCCCAAATGTTCTTTGTTCGGGGTTGAAAACCCAGTGCCAAATAAAAAAGCAAAAAATATATATATATAAAAACTTTCTCAACCCCAGATAAAGAATTTGGGCTAAAAAAAAAATATTCTTCGTCCAGGATTGCCAACCCTAGACGGAAAAAAAAGCAACAACTCCCAACAGAAAACAGCGACATCCACCAGCGTGAGCGCCACGTTGGGGCATGTCAGAGGTCAACACTAGACGAAGAAAAAATTGACTCGCAGAACTCGGCATTTGGAAATATATTTTTTGGTAGATGTTGATTTTTTAAAATATTTTAAAATTTTTTATTCTTTTGAAAAAACTAAAGATAAAAAAGATAACGCTGCCCCCATGCAGGATCGAACTACAGACCTTCAGTTTACAAGACTGACGCTCTACCACTGAGCTATGGGGGCTGTTGTGTTGCTTTTTTTTCCTTCTAATTTATTATTTATATAAATAGACGTCGTTCTCTTGGGCCCCGGGCCTCCTCGCCACTAAAAAAACAAATCAGACCATCAGGAATGGCATCGCCATCGTCTTCGTCTAATAATAACGACAGCGGTAGTACGAAGATGATCAGGGCTTCAGATATCGAGAACCTGAGCTTGGAGCAGGTGAAAGCTCTGAAGGAGCAGTCAGATCTTGAAGTGAATCTGCTTCACGACAGCCTCAACAAGATCAGGACCGCCGCCGCCCGCCTTGAGATCGCCTCCTCCGCTCTCAATGATCTCTCCCGGCAACCCCAAGGTCGCTTCACTCTTTAATTACTTCCTCCCCCTCACTCGCTGCAGTTAAATTCAACTAAATTAGAATTAAACTGGTTTGATTTTGTCATTATTTTCAGGAAAGAAGATGCTGGTCCCTCTGACGGCGTCCCTCTATGTCCCCGGCGCTCTCGATGACGCCGATAAGGTCCTCGTCGATGTCGGAACTGGCTACTTCATCGAGGTTATTTAACGAAATTCCCTTACTTCATACTCTTTCTTACTATTGATCCCTTGTTTCTTTAAACAAAGCGGTTCAGGATTTACATTTAGTTCACCGAACTATATTATCTATTTACGTTCTTGCTAAAAAATTCTGAATGGTTAGGATTTGACTTTAACAAGCGACTCAATGCATAATGATGCATTTTTTTAGGGACAGCAATTGTCAGGATCATTTAAGGTTTGTTACCAATATAAACCCAATAATCTTTCTATGCTTCAGGAAAACACAGATGAGATATGGTTTTATTTAAGTCAAATTGCAACCAGATGAATACTTACACTTACATCTCATTTCATTTACATTACATGGCAAGGGATATGATACTTTGACTATGAGTACATCCTAGACAGTTCTTGTATGAATGAGGGGGAAACATGATTCGAGTTGCTGCATATATGCTTTTCTTGTAGAATACTTAATTATAGGTACCAATTTATTTCTTTGTGTGTTCACTCAAAGAACTGTGATTTGTAGCCTCGGATTTGTGTCCTACTCTGACAAGGCACGGGTGTCAAACATGGCAGTTCTTTATAATCTAGGCATGAGGACACAGATAGATATGTGTAACCACTAGTATGTTTCATATACAAAGGATCCTAGCATACTAAAATGATCTAAAAAACCAATTAGCTTTTGCCAAAAACAGGCATAACTGACTTTATCTTAGACATTGTTTTGATGTGAATAAAACCTTTACATATTTGTATGTGTTGAACATGGATGGACAAATTTGTTATATCTAACCACGTCAGACATGCCAATTTTTTGGTTGGGAGAAGTGTCCTGCTTATCATAGCCAAAGAAACCTCAATGTGTTTGGTCCTTTTATGGAATACATGATCTGGGCAATGTCGATAGCAGACTGATTATCACAATGCACATGCAGTAGTTCAGGCTGTGTAAAATCAAGCTCCATCAGTGGATTCTTCTCACATGCAGTATGAGCCATAGCTCTATACTCATCTTCTACACTCGAATGAGATACAACATCTTGCTCCTTACTCCAAGTCACAAGATTTTCTCCAACAAAGGTATAATATCTAGTAGTAGACTTTTTATCTTTTCTGTTACCAGCATAACCTGAATCAGAGTATTCAGAAATGTGTACGTGTTCATGTTTTCTATACACCAGACATTTCCCCGGACAACTCTTGAGATAAGCAAGAATTCTTAGTGCAACTGACTAATGAGCTTCTCTAGGCTGATGCATGAACCTACTCAGCGCACCAACAACAAATGTTATATTTGGCCTGGTAACCGAGAGATAGATCAGCCACCCAATCAATCTTCTTTATCGTCCTGGATCATCAAGTGTGTGACCATCACAACCATAAGTCCGCATTGACTTCCATTGGAGTGCTAGCAGGCTTGCATCCCAAAAGCCCTATTTTCTTCAGAAGATCCAGAACATACTTTTATTGAGAAAGAAGTACACTCTGTTTTTGATGTGCAACTTAATCCCTAGAAAGTAATTAGGCCTCTTTATGTCCTTGGTCACAAAATGGTGCTTAAGATACTTTTTTGTCTCCAACAACCAGCTGAATCACTGCCAGTCAGTAAAATATCGTCAACATACAGTGCTAGAACTATGATGCCGGACTTTGTGTGCCGAACTAAGACATAATGATCTGAGTGACATCGGTGAAAACTAATGCCAGAAATGGTAATGCTGAACTTCTCAAACCATGCCCTTGGACTTTGCTTAAGGCCATATATAGCCTTCTTGAGATGACAAACTGTATTCTTCTCCCGAGCAAAATAACCTGTAGGTTGCTTCATATACACTTTCTCATGAAGATCTCCATATAAAAAAGCATTCTTGAAATTCAGCTCGAACAAGGTCCATGATAAGTTAACAATAACAGAATAGAATCCTGATAGAATTCATCCAAGCAACTGGCGAGAATGTCTTAAAATAATCGATGCCATAGATCTGAGTATAACATTTGGCCACGAGTCTGGCCTTACACAGATCCACCGATCCATTGGGGCAATACGTTAAAGTATAGACCTAGCGACATCTCACAACAACTGCACTTGGTGCCGAAACCAAAACTCCCAAGTTCCGCGAGAAACCAGAGCATCCATCTCCTCATCCATGGCCTGCTTCCAGGCAGGTACCAATAAACCTCCTCACAAGACCTGGGTATAGACTTAAAAGACAAGGATAGAGCAAACTGACGAAAAACAGGGTGAAGATGATCTTAGGAAATAAAATTTGAAATAGGATGATCAGTGCAAGATCACTTGCTTTTCGAAGGGCAATAAGAATATCAAGATCAGAGGGAGATGCAGATGGTTGAGGAGGACCATCTATTGGAGAGGGGTTGGCCGGAACTGGGTCAGAAGTAGGAATTTTTTGACGATGACTTTAGACGTATTAGAAATCCTGAATTGGCTTTGAGGCATGTGGCTCTGAAGTGTCTACTGGCGACACTGGCATAGAATCAGTAGAAGCAGTTGCAGGTAACAACAGACATTGAAAGAACAGTCTCAGATGCAGTAACAGTAACTTGTGGAGAGAAATATAGAACATACTGAAAGAACGTGATATCGGTAGGTATAAAATGCTTTGTGCTAGAGGGATTATAGCATCAGTATCCTTTTTGAGTTTTAGAATACCCAACAAAGACACATTTGATAAATCTAGGAGACAAGTCATGAACAAAAGAAGTACAACCAAAAACCGGAGTCATGGAGAAGACACCCTTGTTAGGATAGAGACAAGAGAATGTGATTTTTCCGTCAATAACAGAGGAGGGCATCCTATTAATCAGATGGCAAGCACTTAACACAACATCAGACCACAAATATTTCAAAACACACATGTATCATCATGGTCCTAGCAACATCCAGAATATGCTTATGTTTGTATTCAACAACTCCATTTTGTTGGGATGTATGAGAGAAGAATGTCTGATGAATAATCTCACTTTTTGAACAAAAGACAGACGCATCATTTTTAACATACTCCAAGGCATTGTCAGTACGAAGCATACGAATGAAAATAGAAAACTGATTTTTTATTTCATTAAAAAAGAATTCAATAACACTGAAAATTTCTGACCTCTCTTTTAGTATGTACAGCCCAGTCATGCGAGAGAAGTTATCTACAAAAGGTGAAAAATATCTAAAATCTTTAATGGAAGGCACATCACTGAGACCCCAGACATCAGAGTGGATTAACTCAAACGCAGCGCTACTGTGATTATTGACTCGACTCTGGAAAGTAGCACGATGATGCTTAACTCATAAGACTCACAACCTAAAGAAGAAATAAAATACTCAATAGGATCAACAAACTGAAGCTTTTGCACCAAAGTATAACTTAAGGTCCAGTGCCAAAGTAAGGGATCATGCTGATCTGCAACCAAACTAGTAGTGGTCACTTGGTCGTCCAAATAGTACATGCTTTCTCGCTCATGCCCAAAACCAATCCTCCCTGTCGACAGGTCTTGAAACACACAATGAGAAGGAAAAATATTATTTTGTAGTTATTATGTTGGTAAACTGACTGATAGACAAGTGCCTAATAAGAAATTTTGGAACATATAGGACATCGGTAAGAGTTGAGGACAGAGTAAGCTGAACTACCCTATTGCCTAATACAGGTGACTGGGTACCAAGGGTACGTATTTGAAAATTTTAATGAAACAAATTTTATTTAATACATGTCATGTGGGATGAGGCTTCTGAGTCTAAAATTCAGGGCTTTTGTGGAGAGACAGTATAGGCGTGCATACCTGAAGAGGATGCATGAGTTACTGAATGACTGTTCCGAAAGACTCTAGCTGGCGTAGTCTATCATATTCGACGATAGTATAACAATGAAAGAACCGGGATGAGCAGATGAACATGAGGAGTATCGCAAGAGGTCAGGAGGATCAGAATCAACTAGCTGTGCCCACTCAGGTGTACCAAACTTCTCCTAACACTTCTCAGAGATGTGGTTACTCTGTTCACAATGCTTACAGTGCGTAGATCCCTTGTTAGGAGCACCCTGTCTGCCACCAGTAAAATTGCGTCCAGCTTAAAATGAGCCACGTCCTCCAAAATCGCGGCCGCGATCACGACCTCTGCCACTCCAGAGTACACGACAAACTGCTTAATAGATGACGCAGATGACACATCAGCCCTAATAGAAACACACATGATTCTGGAGAAAGTGGCAATCAACGTGGAAATACTATCTCCTATCAGTATATGACCTCACACTGAGATCGTCGTGTAGGACTCAAGCCAGACACGAACTTCGATACTGTGAGATCCTGACGATACTCCCTCAGTGTCGCTACATCACTAACAATAGGCCGATGCATCTCCAACTCATCGATCAAACTCTTGAGTTCTCCGTAGAACTCGAGCACATACTTATCGCCTTGTTTGAGCTCAAACAGGCGCTCATATATCTCAAATACCCTTAAAGGTTTGTTCTCATTTTCATACATCACATTCAAAGTATCCCACATGTCCTTAGCAGTGGTCAAGAATATGACACTGCCACCGATCTTCTCCTCCAGACTGTTGAGGAGTCAGGTCATCACAGAATAATCTTCAGTAAGCCATGTCATATACGATGGATCTGTAGCAGCAGGCAGATGCCAGGCAGATGCTGAAGAAGATGAGCTAACTTGTTCTGGGCACCAATGAATATGCAAAACGCATGTGCCCACAACAAGTTAGAGCCATTCAACTTTACAGTAGTCGCAAAAACTCTTGGGTATAGAAGTCTCAACTATCGGCGAAGGGACCAGAGTGGACGAAAAACTTGTAGCATCCAACATCACAGTTAGGTAGAAACTCAATAAATAGACCAGTAGGCAGAAATTTAGAGAATACCTGATGCAGGAGATTAACTGTCGACATCACCTTTCGACTATCGACAGTCTTTTACAGTATCAGAGTAAACTACAGTCCTGTCGACATTCTTTTTCCTCTGTCGATAGGCTTTTACAGTAAGTCAGAGGATTGCAGACTTGTCGACATCTCCCTTCAACTGTCGAAAGGCCTACGACATATCAGAGTACCTAGTTTATTTAGGAGTTATTTTTTCTATGTCTGTTTTGGATTTTTGTTTCTTTATTTAGTCTCTTAGTTAGAGAAGTACTCTTATTTTACTTGCCTATAAAGGCCATTGTATCCCAGGTTTCTATTATTCAACTTTTAATCAATATATTTTGAGTTTTCCTTATATTTGCTCGTGGATTTGAGTTCTCTTTGGCTCATGAATTTGGGTCGTTCTTGCTCATGGATTCACATTGTTTTAAATATCTACCGATATACCGGTATATCGGCCAACATACCGATATTTTATCAAAAACGATACAATAAGTGCAAAAATTACCTGATATCGTTTTAAACTGATATTAGCCGATATATCGCCATGTGGTCGATATATAACGTGGCGATATATTGGCCGATATCCGAGATGAAATATCCGATATATCGACCCTTATAGTTACTTGTTTGGATAATAATTATTATTTTTTGCTTGAGAGATTATTTTATTTTATTCTATGTTCATTATGGTATTTCAATGATGTTTGGATAATAACTTATTTCTTTTAATAATGTCTTATATGTATTTACTATTGATATATCAACCAGTATTTAGTACCATATCGCGATATATCACCCGGTGTCCGGTATATAATTTTACCGACCGTATATCGCTGATATCCGATATTTAAAACACCGTGATTCGAGTATTTACCCCTACCTGAAGGTTTCTTCAGGGTTCGTCAGCGTTAGAACGAGATCTAGCCCGCGTCGCTCGTCTTCTTCGCTTTCCCGTCTTGCGTCAAGTGGTATCAGAGCTTTGGCGAACCCTCCAACGATGGTCAGAAACGACAAGCAAGCAAACCTGTCCGCAAGGATGAACAGTTTTGAAGGGAGTCTCAGCACTCTTGAATCAACCATGGATGTTGTGGTCCAAAAACTCGAGAAGATCTCCCTCAACTTGATGATTGAAACCTAGCCGATGGTACGCACTGAAGCGGGTTGGATCGTCCAGCAAACAACCTACCTTTACCACCTCCACCTTCATCAGGTAATCCTCATCCATCATCTCCACCTCTCTCAAACAATCCTCACCCATAAACCCCCCCCGCCACTAACCCAACCACCTCCAATTCAACCACACCTACTACTATCACAGCCATATGAACCACCCTCATATCAACCATATCCAAATCAACCATTCCCAAATCACCCATATCAATACCCAACACCACTAAACTACCCTCTACGATATCCCCAAATCGATGACTTCTCCAACGAGGAATTCAACAACCCTGCTTATCAATATGACGATGTTGGAGAAGACGACCTAGCCTACAGAAGATATGGAATATTCGCTAATCCTAATCCAAATAAGAGAGGCGGGATTCCTGACCCAATAGAGAGGCTAGAAATCTTTACTTTAATCGTGGTAGGAAAGGAGGATACCTAAATTCTCATGAGTACAGGATGAAGGTTGACATTCCCTCTTTCAGGGAGAATCTTGATATAGAATCATTTCTGGATGGATCTACGAGGTGGATAAATTCTCTAACATGACTTATGTTCCCATGGAGAAACAAGTCAAATTGTGGCGCACAAATGCAAGGGAGGAGCAGCCGCATGGTGAAATCAATTGCAAATCTCACGAAGGCGTCAAGGAAAGATAACTTAGAGTAATGAGAAGAAGCTACCTCTGGTAAAAGTTCGGACCTAAATAAGGGACACTTGAAAGTAGATTGGGGAGCCCCGCCACATCATTATTGCTGCACAACAGGTTCTTTGTCTCCTAAGAGTTACTGTAGGAGATGGTCAAACAATTAAGATACTAAACCAACTCTGTTTAGATTGATACTTTCTTTAGCTTTGATACGAGCCCAAGATCATAGAAAATGAACATCATACAAGGAAGATATAGCCCGAACAAGTCGAAGGTCTCAATCTGTTCAGATCTGCCTGAATTTATAGGCGGGCTGAATCTTACTACGAGTAGGATTTCGAGTCCTAGTTTGGTAGGACACCTACTCTTGGAACTCGGTCTAAGGGGCTGTTTGTTTCGCGTAAAACTCCGTAATTCGTAATGACTTACTACCCAGTTACAATTACGGCGTTTGTTTGGACCGTAATTCGTAAACACTTACGTAACTCAACTACACTCACTTGCAACCCAGTTACCACTCACTTACAGCCCAGTTACAGTTAATTTTGTGGTCATACAAATTTGGAATATTTTTTATATTAATATAAAATTTTTTCATATTTAACTTTTTTAATATTTATTTGCAGTATTAAAACTTTTTAAATTACCAAATAGTTAATTTTGTGGTGAACTTTTTTACTTACGACTTATACATTACGATAACCAAACACCGTAAAGTACAATACACTTTCCCACTTTATAATTTTATACTACCAATCACACCGTAAAATTTACATACATGTAACTCATTTACAATTGTAAAAGATTTTACCAATTACAACTACGAATTATACGGCCAGTTACGACAACCAAACAGACCCTAAATATGGAAATACTCCGTAGAAGGTTGTGGGATGCTCGATTGTCTATGATCGAATAGTGGATGCTCGTTCTCGAACATATCATATATGCTTACATGATGTTAATATTATCATTGCCCCCCACTTTTGAGTTCGAACAAGAATTCTTCGAACTAAGAAAGCAACTTGACTCTTTAAGTCAAAGTTCATGCCATCATTTGCTCCCTACTTTTGGGCTTGAGCAGGAAGTGTTTGAACGAAGAAAGTAGCTTTTGACCTTATGATCATAGAATGAATACCATCATTTGCCATCATTTGTCCCCAACTTTCAAGTTTGAACAAGAAGTGGTCAAGCAACATTAGAATCCTTAATCCGAAGATGATCACCACATGACTGAAGACGGTCATTGATTGAACAATTAGAGAAAGCTAAAATATTTCGAGAAGTTGTAGTTCCTCTGATATGGGACAGGGAGGATTTTAGGGTTTGTGGGGGGGATTTTAGGAATTAGAGAAGAACAAGAGAATAAAGGAAATATATGATCGCTGATTGCAACCCGGATCTTGGCTTCACCGCCTATGATTCGATCCATAGAATTAAAAATCAATACTTAAAGCTAATAGTTTCATTTTATCAAAATCATTCAATAATTTGTCAAAGACAACTACATGGCTATATAACCTACAACACGTGCACTATACGTGCAATTATTGATACCATCAAATCTAACCAAATCTAAATTCAAATAACTCCTAAATCTCAACCAAACTATCTAAATCTAATTAAATAAAAATCTCAAATTTACTAAATCTAAACTGTTTGTTTCCCCCATCATTCTCCCCGGCTTGAAAATATTCATCCCCGATGAATATAGTGGTAGGTACAAGATAAGCACGACGGGTGGAATTGAATCGCATCACGAATCCTCCATCAGGCCAAGGTGGTGGTCAGGGAATCAGTGCTGATGCATCTTGGCTGAACCAAGATGGTGAAGGTGGAACTAGCTTCTGTGACAACCGGCTGAAGTTGGCGGTAGCTCAACAAGATACATGCAACATTAGAAGGCAACTCAGTTCTTTGAAAATTAATTTACATACTAAGACACCAATCTCTGGTGAACTTGTCTCCTATAGATAGATCTGCAACGGGTCTAGATATCAGACGATCTTAAGGATATAGCTGTCAAAGATGGCTTCATGGTAGGCTCCACTAGAAGATTTACAAGTCTTAATAAGAGGCTTTTTCACTTCTGGCTCTAATTCTGCCTCATTAACTTTTGAATTTGGCTCATTATCAATGCCTAGCTCGACGAGGACCAGAGGCTCTAGCTCATCAATAGCTTCTGGTTCTGGGTCATCGACAACTTCTGCTCTTTGTAATCTGCCTCAGATGAATAAAGAAGGTATGGAGCATATAAAGTACAGACAATGTTCTAAATGGCGGCCACAACGGCTACATCGGCCGGGAAAATTATATCGGAGATGGGGATATATCGGGAAAATTTTCAAAAATCGGATGTCAAAATCGGACTGTAAATATACATATCTTTTGTCTTAAATCGCATCTCAATAAGACTATGCATAAATTATATAAATCTATATAAAACATCATACTTATATGTTTAAGATATACTTAACTCGATAACTTGCATTAAGCCTATGAATCCATAATCACTATCAAGTGTAGAATCTTCAAAAATGTCACATTGCCACGTCACTCGAATTACCCAAATACCTAACCTAGAAATTGAGTGTAAAACGCTATATCGAGTCTAAAATCGCCAAAATAGCGGCTGATATATTGGGTCCATGCATATTTATCGGCGATTTTGAATGAAAAACACTATATCGGCTTGATGTGCTAAATCATTGCGGCTAGGTGCCGTAAACGCAATATCGGCACAATATCGAGGTTATATCGGGATATTTAGAACACTGAGTACAGAGAAGATATTTGAAGACAAACCAATATCAATCATAGTCAATATGATTGCCTTCTCCCAACAATAAGCTTTTCCAACCAGCTTTATTTGGGCATAATGACACTTTTGTTAAGAAGTCAACAAAATAACTAAAGAAAGTTTTAAGATTGTTTTCCCCTTCTCATACCCATAATGATCATCAGAACCTCGAAAATACGGGATAGTCGCATACATATTCCGTTCAACCTCCTTGTTATCAGCATTGTATTGATGTAACTACAAACAAAAGTAAATCCATGAAGAAAATTCAGTGCATAAAGATTAGAAGTCACCCAATAATCTCAATGATTTGAACTAGACTCAAACCGGCTAGAAATATGACCTGAAACATTGATCATCTGCTGCGAGAACAGTATCGGCACCAAACACGAGATTGTGAGGTCATATCTGCTATCCAATTGTTAGGAATCTTTTCAGTAACTCTGGGACTCGTCACACATCCAACGCTTCAGATAGAACTCGAATCACTCCGAAAGGGCCTGAAACGGACTCCGGACTGTGTCTGCCTCTTCCGTGAACATTAAAGTTATTGTTCACAGAACAATAATTTTTTGAAGTGGATTTTTGTTGAAGGAAAAAGCAAAAAATTCAGCTCTGATACCAAACTGCTGTGGGACAAAGGAGATTTTTGGGTTTGTGGTGGGGATTTTGTGGACTTGGGGAGAACAAGAGAAGAAAGGAAAGATGTGATTGCGGAACGCAACCCGGATCTTGGCTTCACCGCCTATGATTTAATCTATGAGATTAAAATCGATACCTAAAGCAAATAGCTTCATTTTTTTTAATCAAAATCATTCAATAATTTGTCAATGATAGCTACATGGCTATATATAGCGTACAACACGTGCAATATACGTGCAATTATTGATAACATCAAATCTCACCAAATCTAACCACATCTAAATTCAAATAACTCCTAAATCTCAACTAAATCTAATTTAAATAAAAATCTCAAATCTACTAAGTTTAAACCGTTTGTTTCCCCCATCATCCTCTGATTAGAGAAAACTGATCATGTGAGAATGCCCAAGATAACTCATTGATAATATAGACATCACTCGTAACCAGTCAATATAAAATGCCAAAGAAAAAGTTGTTCCTCGATTAATTAGGGAAAGCTAGCGATAATTTGAAAAGTAGAGGTTCTTGAACGGTTAACTCTCATAATAATCTGTTGCCCATTAGAGAATGTTGAAGACAATTCAAAGTTGATCGTTCCTTGATCAATTAAAGAAGCCAAAATGTTTTGAAAACTCATAATTCCTTGAGTTAATGCCCAATAATAAAATATGTTGTCAATAAAAGAAGGCCATGGAGAAAATCTCAAAGATAGTGCTGCTAGATTTTTGAAAGAATCCCATCCATGAAGAGAGTACTTAATATAGGAGTCACATCCCTATTAGTATTGAATAAGTGAATCTGGATTCACATTCATGAGTGAATAAAGAATTCCACTTGACACTTACCATCGAAAGAAATCCCTCTAGAAAGTGAGCACCCGATATAGGATAACCATGTTCCAATTAGTAGAGTATCAGAAGTGATCACAGAGTCACGTACCAAATAAGAATTCCAAGCGGTGAATAGATTGTATCAAGATTTCTACCAAGAAAGAGTGATAGATATTCACATTGTCAATGTTCTAAATTTCAGATTCCGGAAATTTTGGATGGCAAAACTAAATGTTAGATTGTGGATATCGGGAAAATTTTGGGGAAATTTGTAAATTTTGGTGTCAATTTCAGATGGTAATATATTATAGCAGATATTATGTCTTAAATGTCCAATTCCAACGCAATACATATATAAACCATCTAAAGCAACACAAACTTGTTTAGGATATACTTACCTCGGCAACTTGCAATGAACTATGACTATATGATCATTATCCGATTGGAAATTGTTGCAACTGCTTAAATGCTCCAAGTTGTACCAATTGAATACCACCTGCAAAATATGAACATAGAATTAATATTCAATAGGTGTAAAAGATCATAACCATCTAAGTAAACAATATGAGAACAATATTCTAACAAAATAAACAACACATAAAGCATTAAAGCATAGTCCAAAGAATAGATGAAACAATAATGCATTGCTTAACAGTTCAAACAAAGATCAGTCAAGTGAAGATATAAGCAAAATGCAAAACAAATAAACAACACGGTCTAAGAGTTTAAAAGTTACAAATAGAAAATAGATAGTTCTCAAACATAAAGGAAAAGCAACACAACTTCAAATACAATAATGTTTCTTAGCATGAACTCAAGCATCTCCTTGAATAATATGGAAAAGTAATATAAACAAATTAACTACTCCTAAAGTCTCAAGTCCTAAATTAGTAATAATCACTCCTAAATTCAGTCCTAATTCACTCCTAATATCAGTCCTTATTCAGTCCAAGTTCACTCCTAAAATCAGCTCAAAATTAGTCCAAATTCACTCCTAAAAACAGTTTAATTTCACTTCTACAATCAGTCCAAAATCTGTCCGTAATTCACTCCAAGTTAAACATATAGATTCAATAAATTAAGATTGAAAATACAATCCAATGCATGACAAAGACTAAGCTTGCAAATTGTCAAACAATTTCAGCAGCTTAAATCAGTCCAAATTCACTCCTAAAAACAATCCAAATTCACTCCTAAAAACAATCCAAAATTCACTCCAAGTTAAACCATATAGATTCAATAAAGTAAGATTGAAAATACAAATTCAATGCATGAAATTTTCAAACAATTTCAACACTTCAAACTGTCAGATACAATTATACAAACTCAACAATTTCAGCACAACAAATATAAATTCAATACAGATACAAACTCAACATTCAACTCTTCAAACTGTCAAATTTTTGTGTACAATATTTTTCACTAAAACTGAGTACACATCGAGGCCCTCTGAAGCTTGCTGCATTTCGAGGCCCGAAAGAGGAGACTAGAGAGGAGTAGAGGATTGAGAGAGGATTGAGAGAAAATCTGAAAAAAAGAGAGATAGATATAAGAGGCAAGCTACTTAAAAAGAAAGAATAAAAATGAAAAATGAAAAATGAAAATGAAAAAAGTCAAAAAAAAAAACTTACCTGCCCACTTGTCATCAACGAAGAAGCCTTGTGGGGGCTCGCAGGACTTATGAAGCCTCGTGGGGCCCTTGTCGGGACTTCTGAAGCCTCATCTAGGCTCGTGAGGCCTCAAAAGGATTCGTTGGGCCTCATCGAGCCTCGTCGTGATTCATGCTAGTTGTGGGAATGTTAGAGACTCGAGCCGCTGTTTGGGTCCTCTCTCTCTCTGTCTCTCTCTTTCCACTGTGAGAAGACGAGAGGAGAATTAGGGTTCAATCGAGTCCTAATTCTTTATCTCGATCTCTTTTATATTTTAGGTTAACGGGTATGGATTCGGGTGGTTAGCGGTTCATTGTAAAAAAAGAAAACAAACAAAAAGTTATGGAACAACCTAATTTTGGCCACTTTTAATTTCAAAATTGTGGCCAAAATTTTGGCAAAAACCTGAAATTTCCCCGAAATAGCCTCCAAACAAATACATGTTTGAGTGGGTTTGTTTTGTGTCGGCTGGAGGTAAATTCCGAAATTCTGGCCTAAATTTCAAAATTTCGGCCAAAATTAAAACATTGCATATAGTCTTGTGATAGATATTCACATAGTCTTCAATTACCAAAGAATGCCGAAGAAAATCGTTTATCTATTTGAGACAATTAGGCCCGTCAATGGGTCGGGTCCAGACCCGGACCCGACCCGACCGGACCCGACCCGATTAAGCGGTATGGAAAGGGTTACTCTAGACCCATACCCGTATACCCGTATACCCGAGTATTAAATGGGATGGGTCTGATTTTACTTGAACCAGACCCGATTACCCTTTACCCATTTCAAAACATAAATATAAATAATACTAATAAAATTAAAACCCTCTCAAGACTCTATCAGTAAATGATCCCTTTGTGCTTTAAATGTTGAAGACTGTTTGGTTGATTAGTTGGTGATTCTATGTTATGTTTTCCCAATAAATTTGGGGCCTTGCTTTAAATTTTTTTTCTTTTTAGAGTCTTTCATCGAAATTTTCCCTCCACCTCTTGCACCTGGTTGCATTTCATCTTTTATTGATATTAAAACATGCTTTCTTTGTCTTTACAAAAAAAAATTTCCCTCTCTTCATGTGTTTTTGTTACTGTATTTGTTTATGTTTTTTTTTTGTTATGGGTCTTGGTAAACGGGTCTGGACCCGCGGGTACAGCGGGTCCGGGTATGGAAACCAACCTTCTGGACCCGCGGATAAATGGGACGGGTATGGTACCCTCTTGGATAAACGGGTCTGGGTATGGTACCACCTGTACCGCCCCGAACCCGACCCATTGACAGGCCTAGAGACAATCCTTGATTAAAAAGAGAATGCCAATTCCGAGAGAACTCCTTAATCATACTTGGTAAAAGAGAATAGTAATTATAGCCATTGCTAGACTAATAGGAAAATATCAAAATATTCCTCGACACCACATGACCGAACATAAAAAATAGAGTATCTCCGACCCGAGCGAAAGAGCTTATCAAAATGATCCTTGATCTCCACTAGAAAGAGAATTTATATAGATAAATAGAAAAAAATAACTTTTCTCACACTAGAGATAATTCTCGATGATTATTCGATTCAAGAGAGTGCCAACAAATAAAATTTCGGTCGCCAGTTTCTTTTATCGTTCTCCTTCAGAGGTTTTTCAGTTTGTTCTGCTTTTAAAAGATTAACATTTCTGCTTTTCGCCAAGTTTACAATTGAGAAGCTTATTACGATATGGTATTCTTTGTTATTTAGAGGAGCTCCTCCTTATTACTCATAGCGCAAGCGATTTTACAAATCAGACTCCTAAACTTAGTATTTCATAATGTTCTCTTGCAATTGAGCAGAGAGAATTGCTTGAATAAGGACAAATTCTACAAACAGAGGCTCTAGCTTCTTTTGTTCTGCTTTCTATTATATTTATGATCAGAATCCTTGAAATGAGAGAGGATCAATTTGGTTACTCTTCAAAAGGAGTATATGCATATAGTAATTATGTTCGACAGAA